>JAFMSR010002336.1:0-24947 GCA_022818135.1 Saxidomus purpurata
TACAAAATATTTTTTATGACAGTTCACAAAGAAAATGTAAAACACTTAACAGGAGGCAGTGCAGACTATGATCAGAGTGCACTGATGCATGCAGGCTCATTAATGTCTAGTCAAAACGTTACAGCAGGGGGATAGTGATGAATAGTGATGAATTCCAGACTTTTTCACAATCACTTTCATTTAGTAATAGTCCAAACTATTCATGTACAAAGTTTTTAACATGTGATGAATATATATGTATACATTTTATATGTTTAAAGATACAGTGTTTTAATGCGTGTCATTAATTGCCATTATTTTCTGCTATAACTATTTAAGGAATAGCTTACGTTCAGTTTCTTAAATGAGTTCTAAACACTAGCTACCAACTCTTCCGATTGTATACATGAAACTTTTAAAGCTGCTCCCTTTCAGATTTTGGTGAAAAAAGGAAGGTTCTTTTTTTAACATATTTTGGAACAAATCATCATCAAATAAAAAGGTTCCAGTATAAATTCCCATAGATATTTCTATATTTTTGAAATTATATGCAAACCCTTTTGAAATCCAAATTATAATAACCATAAAATGATAGTGAAACAGTGCCAACAAAACCAAAGCCACCAATATTTTCAATACATTATCTCAAACTGCTTTGATAGTTTTAACTTGTGCTGTTCATTTTAGCATTTTCTTTGACATTCCATATTTTAATTCATCATTAAGCAGAAACTTAAATTTTTCAACAGACACTACCGGCAAGCAGCTTCAATATAAAAACGTCCTTTGAAATAAAAGTTCACGATCAGTCTTACTTCGAATTGTAATACCACTGTATCAATGCTAAGCATTTTTTTCCAGGGTAACAAACAGTTCTATCACTGTAACAAGTGTAGCAAATACCTATCATGAGCAAAATTTGATGGGTAGAAAGTATAGGCTGATTTTAAAAAGCATTCCACCGAGTGTATAATGTTTCTTTCCAAGGTTTGTCAGACATTGCAGATTATTCCAGTTTTACTGCATGCCCTTCATCAAAATGCACCTGCACTGCTGAAATGCTTTTTCACATTTTTGAAGACAAACAGCAAAAATTCTATCATCAGCATAAAGAGCTTTTTCATTTACCATTTATAATACTTAAGAGAATACAAATGTTCTTACCTCCACAATCTTTCCATCTTTGTACCATTTGACCTTGGCTTTACTATCGTTGACAAAACATTCCAACATGCCTTCCTTCTTATTCTGAATACCATATTTCGCTGGCAATGGCTGGGTGAAATTGTACTCTGGGGGTTTCTCTGAAAGACCATAACACATTTCATGTAGTACAGTTTAAATACAGTTATTTTCGCTTGAGTGAAACTAACCTGATCAATCAGTGAAAAGGTTCTATCGTGATAAATGTAGAGGCAGTCATGACCAGGCATGGGTCTGGAGCTTCAACGTAAGAAGGCCAAGTTGGCTCTATTGAGTCACTCATCTGAATAAGTTGTATTTAATAAATGTCACCGAGACTTAGTGCTGCTACCATGTAAGTACTGTAGTACTCCACAGTACTCTATAGTATTATCGAGAACTGGTTCATGAGAAGAAGCCATTTAATGGTTTCTCTATTTTTAGTAACAGTGGCTCCGGTGTGCACTAGACAACCAGTTTTTGTTTCTTGAAAGGGGACAATGCAAGGATGTTTCATTAGAAGAAGCCATTAAAAGGTTTGTCTATTTTTAGTAACAGCGGCCCCTGTGTGCACTGAACCAGAACCATTTCCTGCTTTTTGAAAAAGGATCAAGACATGGATGCTACAAAGCAAGTTTGAAAAAAATCCAACATGTAGTTTCTGAGAAAAAAGATCATTAAGTGAAAATGTTGACAATGGACTACGGACAACGGATGCAAGACCACCCCTCCATACTAACAGCTCATCCAGAGCCTTGGACTCAGATGAGCTAATCAAGACCGAGTAGCATCATACTAGACTTCACCTTCACACCCTGAGATACCAAATTCATTGCGATATCATTTTATTTTTCACAAAGAAATCAAGAATGAAAACATAGATTAGTTTTTAGATCAGAGAAGTGTTTCTAAACAGGAACTGTAATACACATGCAGTTTGTATTTATGCTGATTTCTTCCATGGTTAAGGATTTGTGTTGATTAAGTAAAGTCTCTATTAATGTTCAAATCTGAGAAATATATTTGCATTCTCCATAAAACTGGAGTTTCAATTGCAAAATGCCAACATCAGAATCTTTTACTACCAGAGTGAGTGTGTAACTCAACAAAATTGCAAATGATTTCATACCTTCAACATACAACCAGGCGTCCGTTTTCAGTGGACCTTTGCCACATTCCAGAATATACCGGGCATTATCTTCCAGTTTGATGTTGTTTATCGTACATTTGTACTCATCCTCAACCACTTCAATATGATATTTTTCACCATGGAAAATTTCCACTTTATTTTTGTACCATCTGTATGGTGCCTCTGGTTTGCAGAACTTTGCTACGAACGTAACGGACTCCGTCCCTTCCAATGTTTTCTTATCTTCGAGTTCTTCTATCCATTTCTCTGGCATCTATATAAAATATACACACATCCAGTTTAGCAACCGTACCTGTCGTCTGTAACATTACAATGCATCATGGGAAGGGACAGTATACACAGTAATGGTAAATCATAAAATAACTGATAAGCATCAGGCATGAAAGGAAAATTCTGTTAATTTTGATTTGTTTTATCATTAAAATTGAATGAGCATTTGAATAAGAAAGTAAAATAATAAAAACAAAACATAAAAACTGAATCAATGTCTTCAACACATTAGTAACACAAATACGATGTAACGAAAGACAAATATTGTAAACACGTAATTATTGTATATACATGTACACATTTAATTAGTCACAATTCGACATTTATTACATTTATGTGCATATTTCCTAATGCATCTGTATGACCAGTCATTCTACAGCATCCGTAACAATGTGTTACATAATCTGATATATAACGATTCTCGATGCAATAGGAGTCAACAGTAAATATGGGCATAATATTGTCATGGGGAAAGTGCAAGGTAACTAGCAGCTTTCCTGTTACATACAGTACTTCGATTATATTTGGCAGTGATTTTATGTTGGTCACATTGGGGGTAAGGCTTACAAAGTGGACAATCTACTTGTATTTCCTTTGTGTCATGCTCAAATCCCGTCTCCCGCTAAGATTTGACATGTTTATTGGGGTAATGGATAGGTGCACAGACACTTAGGTTCTTAAATGGGTGTTTTAATTGGCCAGTTTTCAACATCGCAATTGTTTGAGGTTCTCAACAAAAAAAAAGAAATCCCAATTTAACACTGCCAAACATAAAACTCAGTACTTGTATTACCTCCCTTAGATGTCTCATAATTTTGTGCGAGTTTTCTATATAGTTATATTATATTGTGATTGCAAAATGTAAATGAGAACCCATATTTACTGTGCAACACAAAGTACCTATTTCTATGTTAAATACTTACGTCACATGGTAGAACTGAACACATAAAAGACTTAAATGAGCTAAATATTCTTTTTAAATCAAATATTTTACAAAAAAGAATCAACTGTCTACAAGCCTAGACTATTGAAAGCTGCTAACAATGACTACTGCTTTCCTAAGGCATATATCTCTAAAGCAAAGCCTGTATTCTACATTATATTCTGAGAGAAACTGTTAACTGTTCAAGTTTCCATTCAAAAATTTTACTATCTTCCCTGGTTTTCAAACTTAATTAAAAAAAATCTAGGTTTGCCCAAATACCAGACTTTATTATTGGCATGAAAACTTCTCTTATATTTTCTATTCATTTTCTCTCATACTAGCACTATTCCAACAAACATATATATGTATATACCATATTTATTCCTATAAAAGAGCTGCTTTTAGCATATAGCTTTATTTGTTTCTAATGATGTATGATGAAAAAATGTTTCTGACAGTGCTCGGCATTCAAGCTCAATTTGAGCAATATTTCCATGATGCAACAGAATTTAAAATGAAGTTGCAATGCACTTGATGAATCTATTCAATCGTATGCTTTATAAAAGATGCACCAACTTGCGTGCCATATTTATTTTCAGAATAGTTATGCAAAGGACCAAATTAAATGAATGGAAATGTCGTATAACAAATGCACATACATAAAAGCAGCTTTCAAGAAACAGTGAAATATCATACTTTACAGAACATATATGGTACATAAACGAGCATTACTGTAGCAAACATGCTCCTGTCTTAGCATTCAAAACAATTGCCTTCATTAACAAAACATTACAATATATGGCTACATAATATTACATAAATTTAACAAACTTATTAATTTAATATCATGATGCATTTACAAAAAGATGATATACTATATTCGTTGAACAATGCAGTTAAGGTTAACAAAAAACACGTTAAAATCATGAAAATACTTTCAACTGATACTATTGAAGTTAAAGATGTAAATTATTTCCTTATTTCCTAGAGTATTCATAAAATGACAGACAAAATTAGCCACCACTAGCACTGACGAAACAATATATAGCATGCAAACCAATTCTTATACTACTAAATCTATCCGTACTGGATCGCCATGGTAGCTTATTGTGGTGTCTTCCAAGTCGTGGAGCTGGTGATCTCCCTTCCTCTCCGCTTCTGCTACTTCAAGATTTAGTTTAAAGAAATCTGCTATCTCACTAGTGTTAATGATCTATAGTCTAAAGGTACATTGACACCCATCAAACTCATAGACCAAGTACAGTAAAAGTGCTTTCAAAGTTCAAACTGCAAGATGTATTTTGTAAGATACGAAAACATTTGTAATGAAATCCATTACGAAGTCAGCTGCTTTTACAAACTCATTTTGAAATTGAAATTACCTATTAGCATTGTCAATGTACCTTCTGCAAACTACATTAGCTTTTCAATTTCGTTAGTGTTTAGTCCATGTACTATTTCGACAACAAGAAGTTATCAATACAACAGAAATTAGGATATCAAATTGACCATTTTAAGACAATGCAACAAAGGATGTCAGATGTTAGAAGCCATTAAAAGCACGACAGAAAGCAACAGAAAGATAAACGACAATAACTGACGGAAACAGTTTTCTTCTGGATAATATGTCACTGGATATGATTTTTGTTCACGAGACTGTTTACATATATCCACAACATGGTCTTATACCTCCACCTCTTTTTCGGTGTGTTTGAGTGCTGGCCAATCCGGAATGGCCTCGACCAATGACATTCTTCGTCCCTGCATTGAGGCCCGTCTCTGCTGTTGTTGGGCATCGATGGCTTCCAATTTTTCAGGGGTTAATGTTTTTTTGGGGATGACGTCAAGCTTATTTGATTCGTCGATTGATTGACGTCTGCTACCAGTCTAAGCGTTATTTTAAAAAAATTAAAAGAGAAAAAATGTAAATTTCTTAATATCGAAACCAGTCCGGCTCAGAAGTACAAAGCAATGAGACAGCAATTGTTTGGACCAAATGCAGCTTGATCAATGGGTGACATTCCAAGCAATCTGCAGGACATTTGTATGATTATGTACGCCATGAAGGATGATTCAATGGTGATGAAAGTTGCAGAATGCAGACAAAACATTCATCAACATGGAGCCGGTTCTGTGTTTCATTTAACTTGTTACATGATTCATCATTCAACTCTTTGGGAAAATCAAATGAAATAATCTATTACATTACATAATATATCACATATCTTTTATAATCTAAAGATCGATCAAGACTGATCTAGACTGATCAAATCGGAAGAGCCATGTGACCAATCCACTGAGATTGTAACTGTTACAATTCTAAGTGTTATCCGTAACTTTTTCAGGAAATTTTCCATCCGAGCAAATATTTCTTACCCTGCTAAATTTTTAAAATGGACTTGTCTGCCATTCACTTTGGACAGTGCCATTTACTGCACGAAGGGGTGCGCAATGAAATTTTACTTAATGACCAGCGAACAGTGCAAGTTATGATCAGATGGTACAGATGTTCCAACTGATCATGTTCAGCACTAGTCGCTACATTCGAGACCGGTCGCTATGTTCGGCACAGATTGCTAAGGCAGAATTTCTCTCGGCCAGCAGGGTAAGAGATAAAGCAACTTACGAAACATAATAAACTTGAAAAAAAAGAGAATAATATAACATGTCATGCTATAAAGTACCTTGTTATTATGAAAGACCAGGCATTTTACTACAATAAAACAGGATAAGTCCACTTATAATAGCGAGGAAAAAGTCCCCAGAATGGGCAGAGTTAACATGGCATACTTAAAACAGCTGGAAATTTGCCATTTTCTGACTAATATAGCAAACAAACCAAGTGGGAGATATCCAAAGGAAAAACTACCCAAACAATGGATAAACTTTACTTACTGCTGAATCAGCAAATATTTGGTTCTTTTTCAAAACAAAATAAGAAAACATCTTTGGTATTTTGTAATAACCAAAATGAGTGAACAACAAAATGAAAATGTTAAGAAAACCAGCAAGAATATTTTTCTGAGATCAAATTTCATCATAATCAACATTATTTGCAAACTTATTCTGTTCTACAATTTTTCACAATGCATTTTATTAATTTTTATGTTTTTAATTCTATTAATAGACAAATGTTTTTGTTACTTGAACATAACCTTGTAAACGTAACAAGCATTAAGTTCAAAATTATGACTTTATTTAAATGAAATCAGTTTAAATGTACACAATAGTAATTTAAAAAAAGTGCATAAAACAGAAAACAGAACAACTTAAATGAAAAACAGATTCCTGAGCTCTCAGTGTAATAAAAATGTAATGAATATGAAACAAATGCAAAACTGGAAAAGAACATATGTTAATAAGTAATAACTTGTAAAATACATATAAAAGCATGTAAACATATGCAATTACTTTTTCAAACCATGAAAACATATAACATAGATCATTATATAATTAAGATGAGAGTTGCAAATCATGAAATTTTCAACAAGTCAATAATGATACATGTGTATGTAAATATATGCAAATGTATTCAAAGTATGTAAATATATGCAAATGTACCCAAAGTATGTAAATATATGCAAATGAATTCAAAGTACAAATGTATGTAAGTATATGCAAGCATCTGAAAAAAAATCAGTTATCAAATAGGAAATGGGAGAAACTGTAACAGCAAACTTTTGTGTCACACACAATCACTTGCAGAAAAGACTATTTCCTGACTGCGCAACTTTTAAATCTGGTCACTCCCTCTGTGCTTCATTTATCAGATTATGGGCAATAAATTCAACTTTTACTGCAGTTATACTGTATATTCATATCTGTTATCTAAAATTACACCTAGACAATTTATGAAACTGATTAAAGATATTTTAGAAACAGACAATATATCTCTGCAGCTATTATAACAAAGCTACTCTTTCTAAATAAATGAAGCACAGGGAACCTTTTCTTATCACAGACATTCAGTTGCCACATTATTTAAGTTGGCCAATCAATGGATACAAGTATTTAAAATATAGCCAATCACTATAGGGTTATATCTGAAATCTGGCCAATCACTGCAGTTCTGTATTTGAAAACTAGCCAATCACTGCCACTATAGATGTATATTTAAAATCTAGCTATAGTTCACCACAGATTTATAAGAGAAATCTACGAGTTCACAGCAAATTCCTATCTGAGATCTATGCAATCACGGCAACTGTTTCTATGTTTAAACCTGCCTCTTTCTCCGCGTCCCTATGTTTAAGCTGAACTTTGAAGGGAGATTCCTCGCTCTGACCACTAACTTTACGTTTCTTTACCCCACTTTTGCATCGAATATCTATATTTTCATATCCTTCATCTAAATTTTGACCCTTAGACCCCCTGCGACTTAATGGATGCTCAATGTCCACAGATGGGGTTCGAGACCTCAATGAAACCATTTCAAGCAATGAAACACTTGATTCAGAAGCATTTGACTCCCTTCGTGAACTTGGCTCAGAATCTCTGCTTCTTTCAGTCTTGCCAAGAAAAACAATAGGAAAACCATCAATAATAAATATGAAAAACATTTTCTTTATGTAATACCCATAAAAATTAAACATGGCAGTTTTCCCAATTGAGAGAATTTCAATATTGTTTATACTGGATACCTTTGAAGTCAAGTTATTATACGTAATAATTGCAGAATCTTCAGTGGCATTTTAATTGTATACATACTGCATAATGTACAAAGTTTAAGTAACAATGTTTCATTTTTATCATTAATCAAGAACTGTTTTTTTTTGTTTTCTCAAAATTTATTCCAAGATAGTGCATTCCAAATGTTGCATATTTCTGTATCACTGAAGTGAAACTATATTATATGGAAATTGGTAAAGGAAAGAAGGTTTTACAACTGTTTGGGTTTCAGACCTACACTTAAAATGTTACAAAACAATTATAGCAGGTCCCATTTAAATATTTCAAAGCACCTTTCTTTGAAAAAATAAATACAAAATAAATTAGATTCTATCAGTATGAATAAATTTGCTATAATAAAATAGTATTAACGAAGTGTGGCTACTTACGTGAAACCAAGTAATACTAAGTCTTGCTGCCTTCAGTTATTTGCAGAGTTTTAAAGACTCCATTAGTTTGAAATCAAGCAATATCATAGTCAGATTACAAAATAAAACTTTTAAAGTTGTGCAAATTTTAAGTAAATAAAATGATAAAGTTTCATCACTACACCTACCCTCTCATCTTCACTGTCGGATTCCACCTTTTTCAACGCCATCTTAGTCATCTCGATTTGTGACATACGACGTTTCTGCTCAACTGCAATGTAACGACAAAAATAGATTTTAGAACCAACAGCAACCATAAAGTACTTCCTGCAGATAACCATGCCAACTCACCATTTTAATTCTGTTGTTAAAATTTTGCAAAATTATTAAACTGCAATTAGTAACAATGTTAACAGCGCATTTTGCTTAATAATAATTTCTTCAGGTTTTAACGTGAGCAGCAATTTAAAAGTCTGTATTGTGCGCTTAATGCTTTAACTATAAGTTACTGAGCTAGATTTAACGACAATTTAGATATTACTTAATGCAGCATTAAAACCAGCTTCAATTTGAGCGCCTTGCTTTTTACATGAATGTTCTTGGTTTACAAGAATGCTACCTAAGCAGTAATCACTCACCTGAGCACTGAAAGTAACACTGACTGATTCTGGCAGGTTGCCAATAAACCAAAAATTACCCTTCCCACAAGATAAACATTCTGGAAGTTTGCCAATTAGTTGATTTTATGCAAATTATCAGAATTTTAGATGTCAAAAAATTGAAATATGCATGAGGTTCTAAAATCCTACTGTTTCTAATGAATTTTCATAGTTCATGTAATGACCTGCACATCTGTCAAAATAATATTTCCATAAATAAGTCAGATGTCTAGTGTATGTGGCTCAGGTAAGTTTTATAGCACATCAGTATCATACCTACCTAAGCTTGCTAGCTATCAGTTATGCACACTTTTTGATGCAAACTATACATGTATACATTTATATATATTTATCTACTGTTAATTTTACTCCAAGAATTACGATGTTTAATGTTCACACTGCTGTACAGAAGTCTATGGAAAAAGAAAATAGGTGTTCATTTCCATCAAAGCTGCGCAAGCACTTGGGAGGCGGGTGTAAGCCCGTTATAAATAAAAGCTTTAATAGGTTCAAAGTTCTACCAAATTTAGATGCATTTCCACACTAAAAAAAAACAAATCATTAAAATGAAATAAAAATATATCCTTATTCAAACTGAAGAACGAAATATTCACTACTGCCAATAGACAATTTCTGTTCAAGAACCCCCCCACACACACACCCCTTCAATCCTCCCCCACCCCTCCCACCTTCTAAGAACTTATCATTCATAAAATATTTTGCCAGTCTTTCAAATCACTTTAAAAAATGTTTCACAAAATGTACTCTTTTTTTCAGGTTAAAACTACAAAAAAGCATTTATGAAATGCTCTCTTCCCAAAACCCAACATAATAAAAAGCAAAAAGTATTCACTACTGCTGTGTTTGAAGAAGCATTTCCTAATATACAAGTTGTACTAGCGCTTGCAGTTCTTGGACAGGTGTTTTATTAGAAGACAGGACACTAGAAATTAAGTTTACAGCTAGATACCATCTGGAAGGAATAAATTGATCATTTGTCACAAATACCCATAATTAATGACACAACTGTTGATGTTTTTTTTGAGAGAACAGCTCACACCAAAATTGGTGTCCCGAATATATCTTTCAGCATTTCAAAAGATTTCAATCAGTGGTTTTACCACTTAGAATCTATGACTGACCAGTTGTGTGACCTTGACCGGACTTGGCTGAAATTTGGTAGTTGCCGCAAGTTTCAAAAAATACCTCAAATGGTTACGAAGATCATTAGAACATAAATATTTCCCCATCTCTTCCAAGTGATATACAGTTCATTCATTATAATGTGACTGTGATGAAGCAGAAACGTCCATTGTTACTGTGTGAATTCATCAGATAATATAAGGGTTAAAACTTTTCTTGCACGCATGATCTATCTTTTTGTAGAATGGTTGTAAACTTTTGTGTACACATACATCTATGACATCACTGTCACATTATCCTGGATGTACCGTAATAATATTACTCACTACAAACGACTGTACAATAGATTAACAAGGAAACTTTATCAACATTCTTGAAATTCTTTATATTGAATTGAATTTAATTGAATTTAAGATGAGTAGGACAGACAACAGAAAGTATTAAAATGACAAAGCTGTATTACATAATATTTTTAAGATTTGCTTTCAAAGTTAAAGTAAATTTCAAAGGTAAAGAAAAATTCAAAGGTAAAGTAAAATTCCAAAGGAAAAGTAAACTTCAAAGGAAAAGTAAAATTTCAAAGGTAAATTTCAAAGGAAAAGTAAAATTCAAAGGTAAAGTAAATTTCAAAGGTAAAGTGAAATTTCAAAGGTAAAGTAAATTTCAAAGGTAAAGTAAATTTCATGAAAAGATAATGGTTCCTTGTACATCATACGTGTCAAGAATATACAAGAACTAGAGAAGTAACGCAAACAGCTGATATATAAACTCATTGGTGGACGTACTGGGGGCGGGCTCGTCTGAAACAAAATACGATTAACAACAAGTGAAAAATAGAGAAATAAAACATACAAGGTCTCTTGTGTTCACACTAGAACCAAAAGAAATGGAAAATTACGAAGATTACTAGATCTTTATTCCTGTTATTCTTTCCTATTATTTAACACCAAACATCATGCCTTCTTCGCCCTCTCACTGTGCCAACTTTGAAAATAAACCCAACAGTTTTTGCTGTATAAAACAAACATGTCAAGTTTTTGGAATAATCTGCATCTGTGCAGATGAAGCACATGAAGACCTCAAATGCCTTGGAATCACCTGCACAAGCCAGATGAAGACACTGACTGCCTCAAGTGTTCATAAAGCAGATGAAACACATGAATGCTTCAACTGTTTTGAAACACAAAGACAATGTAAATGCATCAAATCTTTTGGTCCTAATGGGTTGTTTTACACTTTAAATCTGAAATCTGAACTAAACAAAAATGCATTATCAAATGTGTTAATATTGATTATGCAATAAAGTTCAGTTTGCAAATTTTGTATGGATCTTTTTTCTTTCAAACCGACATTATAAGAAAATATCGAAATTGATGTTTGACAGTAACAACAGTATTTTAGAGAACCATTAGAGGTAACTTGCTTGTGTTCAAATTGTAAAAAAGGGCGCACAGACTGGGAAAAATTGTGAAGTCATACAGTTAATATTTTTTGGCAACATTTTTTGGGAGGAACATTGGGAGGAAGGAATTCTCACCTGGAGAAAGAGATTTGGGTGCTGCAGGCATTGAAGAAACAATGGCCAAAAGGGACACAAAGTGTTCATTCAACACAAAAAACAAATGGTTCTTTGTTCTGACATACACCTAAGCTGAACTTTGGGGTTTTCAATAAAATACATTTGCAGTATAATGGAACTAAAAGTCGCCTGGCCTGAGAAAAAAATGTTCAAATGTTGAAGTAAATTTCATATTCTGTAAATTTATTAACGATATTAAAGCACATTTGGTAGATTTAGATTTAAGAGTCTTGGACTCATTTATCAGTTTAAAAAAAGGAGGAAATGAAGTATTGTTTATTCTGCAATTAACAATGCTTTGACACACAGACAGGAAGATGTAAGATGTAAGATATCATGCCCTATACCATAGTATGCCGTATGACATACTATACAATGTAATAGACAAGCCATTACATTTCTTTTTTGGTCATGTTAGAATAAAAATAATATCCTTTTCAGCATTGTTTATTGTCTAATAAACAACCCTTGAATGAACATTATTTCAAAGTTATATGTAATTTATTTTAGAGCAGTATTATTACAACAGTGTATAAATGAAACCATATTGTAAGTCTGTAAGTTTTTCTTTAGCATCATGTTCATGTTATTGTGTGTTAAATGAATTAATAATTTACATCTTGAAGTACCAGGTATTATGCCCACTTTGCTTTCTCTAAGAATCACCTGCAAAGTCAAACATTACTAGTGCTTAGCACAAAAGTGATCTAAATGTAGATAGAAATAGAGGCAGGTAGGTCGTTTACATCAACAGACCTCCATTATGAAAATTTTATGTCTTCAATTAAATACAGTCAAATTCCTGTTATGCATCTATCGTTGCCAAAGACACCTGCATTCCTTTCAATACTGCCTGGATGGTGGGGGCTTAATATGCAACAAGTTACTGGATCTAGCTGACCATTTACATGGACAGGTCCAACTGTATGCTTTTCCATGAGGCGCATGTATATTAAACACACAAATACAAAGTGTGCATTATACCCTGGTAATACAGCATATTAAAAACTGTTGATTTCAGAAGGAATGTAACTAGAATGATGTCTAGTTAGATATGACAACTTATAGTTTAGAAGATAAGAAATGGTTGCATTCAAATTATGTGCCTTGTTGAAACTGGAGGAATAGTTTGAAATAAAAATGTTTATTAACGGATGAAAAATTATCAAAAATAAAGTTGTGTTGGAGACAAGATGGAATATAGTTGTGCAAGGATGAATATGTACTTTTATGATCATTTTGTCTGATCTGGTTTGACGAGAACAAAATATGCACTCATTGTATGGCTTGCCGAGCAACAGTCAAAATCATTATCCAGACGAAATTTCCCATCATGCCCTTGACTTTGGATTACGAAGTTTACCTTTGTAACATAAATTTTATCTACATGAATTCTATATATTCAACCAGATCAGACAATCAAGAATATATCACAGACCAATCTGACACTGAACAAGAACTCTGTTATCTGAATCAACACCCCGAGTCCATGGATTTCTCCATCTTTAATCTGGGCAGTACCATTTCTTCTTAAAGGGTGTTCATCAAAAATTGACTAAAATGGAACTAGTGTAGACCATGATCAGTCTGCAGGTTACAGAAGCTGGCCATAGTCTACTCTGGCAAGATGCCAGGATTATGGACTTGTTGGAGCATTACATGTACAGCATTTTTTAACTTTATCATTTAGACATTTTACTGATAAGCCATATCATATCTATATCATCTCTCTTCTTTAATCGACATCTTTATATTCAGGCTGATATCAGTTCTGACATAATACAGCTCATAATTTCTGATAGAATACCTGTACATGATCAGGCAGGATTACCTGTACATGGGGAAGAAATTTTACATAACACTTGGCATGTATTTGTTTGAAATATGGAAAAGTCAAATAACTTAAAACGAATGAAACCCTCTATATACCTTTTTTCTGCCAATATGAATTCTTAGAATTAAAAAAGTTAGAGCCCTTGATCGTTAACCCGAGTAACGAAAAACTACTTATAACTGAATCTTAAACTGCGTCCTTGAAATGTTTTCTTTGATACGATTTACTGACCTACTTTCTATATAAAATAGAAAATATTCAGTTAACATTTAGCTGCCATGTTTCTTCCAAGTTTGAGTAACATCCACTGAATGAGTCACACTTATATTACAATATATGCAAGGTTTCACTTGACCAAGTGACCTACTTTCGACTTCTACTGAACATAAAATGAAAATTTAAATTTCAAATGTAAGAGATGAATTCAGATCATGATGATATTTTTTTTTTTTTTTTTTTTTTTCTGATAGAGTTGATTAAAACTACTTGAAAAGTATTCCTTCATAGCAAATATTATCAAAAGTAACAATTATGTTGTACTATTACAGACAGTAGTAATAATACTTCACATAGGCACCCTAAAGGTTCAGATAAACCACACAAAAAACAAACAAGAAATAAACAGAGTTCATTGCTCACTGACAAATTGGCGTGAAAGGAACATGAATGAGAGATGACAAAAAGTGAGAGTGACTGATCGTGTAGCATACAGCAGGGCTTGGGCAGGCTGAGCGTACATACCTTGGCGGTCTTTTTTCACTTTTTTTAACTCAACCTTTTCTATCCTGGTGACCTGTGTAACTAATATTTGTAGCAATTCAAGTTATTCAGTGCTCTAACAGAATTTAAACAGGGAGCTTGATTTGTTTGCACTGTAAGCCAGCATTGCACTGATGGGAGAAAAAGACATGTACCCCATCAGAGATGAAATATTTTGCCGGCATGTCTGCAAGTTGGGAGTAAAAACAAACAAGCTGTTCAAAGGAATAAAATCTCAACATAGAGCAGAATATTTTATAGCTTATCTTTGAAACATGTTCTGCATTTTGCAGCACGCTGCTTTGCATTTCAAATCGGCAGCTGGCAATGTTTTAGTGGTAAAATATGATTTTCTAAACACAAAAATAAAATATATATTACAATAAAAAAGAGATTGTAACTTCCTCTCTATAAATAGAATTGAAACACAAAAGTTTTCACTATATTATAAGTAGTTAAATGTTTGACTACAAAATCACTGATTAAAGTGTCTTTTTTTACATAAATCCATTTCTTAATCAAAAGTTTGTGCTTTCAATCAGAATTTCATTTTTAAATTTGAATTTCATCAAGTATAGCTTTTTCTGAAAAGCCACTACCATATTTTCATTAGCTATTCTAACTTTTTCAAATCATTCAAAAACTTTTACTCAAGTAAATTTTTTCAGAATTTAAGTTTCTAACATCATTTTCAAAGTTTTGTTTGAAAACTCATTTTCAAATTTTCTAAAATAACAAAATGATTTTGTTCAAGTTGAATGAAACTTCTCCACAGACATGAAACTGTGATGGTAGTGACCAATCAGATGGAACTTGGTAGTATAAATAAGAGAACGTACCAGGTTTCAGCATCCCCCAGTCAATGTCTTCTTCATCATCTCCCTTCTTCTTACCCTCCCTGGAAATATGAAAATAGAACACAGTCAAAACCAAATAGAAACAATTCAAAGACACCTGTCCTGTGTTCACGGCAAAACAAATTGACATATCAAGCTGAAAAAAAAGAAAAGCTAGATTTAACTCCCTCTATACAACATGAATGTATTACAAAATGAAGCGGCATGAAGAAAAACAGTACCATCGTGAAAGAACTACACAATAACCTAATCTTAAATTGTTTAATATAAGAATTTAACTGCTGACAAAATAAACATTTGTGGACACTTTAACTCTAAAATATAAAATACATAAAGCAAGAGAGAACAAGTTACCCTTCTTGCAAAAACCTTCCTTAAATATAGCACAAGTTACCTCCCTTGAAATGAAGCATTCAAAAGGGAAACCCAAGTGACCGTGTCCTTAATAACTTAATGAAAATAAGAATGACTCCAACTATTCTATGCCATGATATAATGACAATAGAAATATGTGCTTCTGATGAAGAATGAATGGTTCCTTACTCTCCATAACTGCTTAAGTACATGACAACAATTGACAAAAAATGATGTACAAACTTGAAAAACCTGAAGAACACACATTAAATGAGAACACACCTTAAATGAGAACATACCTTAAATAAAGAAAAAGAGGACAAATACAAATTCCTGCTTTAAAACATTTTTAAAAGATTTCAAATTTTTTCAAAATATCTCACATTTTCTTGACAATCCACACAATCGAAAGATAGTCTACAATTTAAAATAGCACTGAAAGCAATAAAATCCTGTCTCTAAACATCAGTATTATTTCACCCAGTATGTTTCCTTCAAAACCAATCACACCTTGTAATCCAGGCAGGGTATAAGTGCTTGCATATGAAAACACTTACATTATGATATACAGTTTCCATAGACAGATCATGTACTTTTGTCTAGCTTTTGAACATTATTTATTTAAGTCAGACTTAAGAAGAAGTCAAGTCCTTTAGTCAGACTTAAGAAGAAGTCAAGTCCTTTAGTCAGACTTTAAAAGCCCTTTAGCCAGACTCTAAAAGAACTCAAGTCCTTATAGTAAGACATTAGAAGAAGTCAAGTGAAGAAGTCAAGTCCTTTAGTCAGACTCTGAAAGATAAGTAATTTAGGCAGACTTTAAAATCCTTTAGTCAGACTATAGAAGATCAGTAATTTAATCAGACTAGTCCTTGAGTGAGACTACAGAAGATTTAGTCAGACTTCTAAAGATCAAATGATTTAGTACAAGTTCTTAAGTCAGGCTTTTTAATAGATTGAGTAATTATAGACAGACTTCTAAGACCAAGTAATTTAGTCAGACTTTAAAAGAACAAGTACTCTGGTCAGACTTCGGGTAATCTGTAAAAGTGCAACTCAGCATGAAGCCTAGTTTAATACTCATCCAGCATTCCTTACAGTGAAATTCTGTTGAAGGTTTTCTTAGACAATACTTTCACCTGAATGGGTCCGACAGGTTCAAATAAAATGCTATCTTAATCATTGATTCCAAAACCCATAATATTTTGCACATGGATTTGATAAACAATGCAGAGAACCAGCGTGTTCTTCCATTAAGACTAAATCTTCATACCTGTTGTTTATAAATACATATTACTGGGATTCTGTGAACAGGTATTTCTAGAAATTCCTATCTACAGGAAGTCGTTCATTGTATCATATGCAGAGATATGTGTACCAAAATTTCTAACTTGATTCATTTTCTATTCTTAGGCAGAATAAGATTTTATTTTATATTTAAGCACATGTTACATGGTCTGGGCATTAATGAAAAATAGTTTTCTTCTGTTCACCTCTTTCTCCCCTTTCTTGGCTGTTGATTAATATAAAAATCTCAATTTAGAACATGATATCATAATTTCTTCATCATGGCCAAGCTTGGTTATTAAGTACAAGAGCACTTAATGTTTCAAAAACAAATGGACAGTAAAACTTGGGCAAGATACCTGGCACAAAAAGATTTATTACTTACATCAAATTTCTGATACATGAAATACTACAAATGTTATGTAACTTCAGCAAAAAAATCTAACACACATGAAAATAGTTCTTAATAGTTCAAAAATGCAAAATAAGCAATGAATGTTTTCACAATGAACAGAACTGAATGACAACAATGTTACCGTAAATGAACAATTGTGTAAATGTGCAACTATGAATAAAGATGGTGCTGGTGTACAAAATACTACAAATTCATGATGTTAAAAGTTTCTTTCGTGCTCACTGCTTTTGTAAAAATTTAACCATCCTTATTAGTCTCCCAGGATATAGGGCTTATACAGTACCATGTTCAAAATGCTAGTGATTTCTAAACATGACCGACAAGACATGGCCGTTGTACATGAAACTCAAGAATCATATCAGTAAAAAATATTTTTTGAATTTAAAGTCTTAAGAGCATGAAGGAAACAAAATTATTGTTACTTTTGATGAAAGTTTGATTACTTGTTTAATGCTACACTGCAGATATTGCACAAGTCATTTAGCCACTTTGTAAGAATACCAACTTCTGCTGCAGCCTTAATAAAACATTGTATCAGAGTTTCATCAAATCTAGCAACACTTATCCTTAATACAAATACTGTACATGAAATGAGAGAAGTGAAACGAGAAGTGTTACCACAGACCACATTATATCAGAGAGATTTAGAACGTTTAAAACAGGTATAATAACCAAAGTAGAAGATTTGACGGTATGTTTTACATGCCCATGAAATGTTACCTCTGTCCTAGTTTTGGTCTGCAATGAATGAAGCATGCAGCGTATGACTTCAGCAAGTATGTATGAACTGAAATGGACACTTTTGAGGCCTGCTGTACGAGTTTTAACGCTCGTTTCTACTGTATTTTGGTTGTTTTTACAGGTGGGCAGTTTACCTTACCATCGTTTCCGAGAAGAGCCAGTACTTGATCCCTAACCTCTGTAAGAAACTGCCAACTTTCTCACATAAACAAGCAAGTCCCTTTTTCAAAAATTTGCAAGATTGGTATACAAGCTACAAAATTCAATCTTTAATCACACTTCACCAATACATGATAAATTTACTCCAAGATATTCATCTGTTGCCCAAAACTTGTTTGACCCTGCTTTAGTATTGCCTTATTTCTTTGAAATTGTTAGTTTTGCTAGATTCCTGAATGTTTGTGACAAACAGATCCACATTCAGTAAAAGTGAAAATTCCCTTGTCCTGCAAAGCTTATAAAAAAAAATATTGTCTGGGAAAACACTACTTAAATGATTATGGAGGTATTGACACTGGAATCTACACTTAATATACCTGTGCTTTAGGAGAGATCTGAAGTCCATGGCCTGATCTTTAGGATCTGAAAATGGAAACAAAACGTTTTATTTTCTGTTTATCTAGGAAACACCAGGGACTGTTGGGACATGTTTCAAATACAGCTGGTCCTCATGAAGTCCGTGGAACCAGACAAAAATGTTTGAATTCAAATCAAACAGTCTAGATATATTTTGAAAACACCTTGGCGGGAAACAGTTACTGCTACTGACTTCGAGATAACAAGAGTCCCTGTATTTTTTTCAACATTATAGAATTTTTCCATTTCCTTGGACTTTTTGCAGCTATATCACTATGGTCTTTTTTTTGCCAGGTTATATCGCTTGTGGAAATTTTCAAGGACTCATTTTTTGTACTAAAATAAACAGTTTATTACTTTTTAATATGCAATGTATTAAAATTTCTTATGCAAGTACAAAAAATTAGAACAAAATTAATCTAAGAATTAAATATGACAACTGAATTTCCTATATCGGTTAGAAAAATGTTCAAGATTAAGTTAGTACCTTTGATGAAGACACTCCAGACAACTTTGTCAACAACCACACCTCCCTGTTCCAGGGTCAGAGAATACTTGGCTTCATCTGTGAACCTTGTCTTCTGTACCTGAAGCAAGGCCTGGTTGTCTCGGAGACCGAAGTTGGTACGGGAGTCCTCTCTGATCTCACGTCCAGCACGGTAGAACTTGATAGAAGCTGCGGGCAATTCAGGCAGGATATCTAAGGGGATTTTCATTCTTAGCGGATCACCTGAAAAGATTAAAGCCAAAAAATGTAAATCTATTTAGTGTAGCATGTATTTCAACGTTTATTACAATCACATAATGAAACATAACCCTGATTCAGTCTCTGGTCAGCTGGCAGCCACCCAACGTGGCTTTACTGCCTGAATCGGGCTACCCCCCCCCCCCCCCCCCCATTTGTTTGAGGAAAAAATTTATGCACCTTAGTAAATAAGAAAGCGAAAGAAAATCCGTGACCTTTCTTGTAATTTCATCAATTATATTATTGTTTAAGATTTTTTCTTGGATCTCTTAGGACAAAGACAGCTGATCAAAATATGGTCACATATTTATTGCTATACTGACTTTGCCTAATTCACAAATCTCTAAATAGAACACAAGTAGTTGCCTTCAACATGAAGATAACAAAGTGACTTATTGAAAACCAAGAAGAAGTGCCCTACCTTCAATAATGCTTTGATTTGTTGGTTTATCCTTGATCTTATGGGTCGGCCCATCTATTTTGGCTTTCTCAGGTTCTTTGTGTTTAACGACTGAAATACGACGGCCCGTTCCACCCTGTAACAAGTAAGAACACCATGCTTTAAGTCTGTACTTGTTGTTACTATTGTTAAAAACAGCCTGGTTTTACGGGGATGTACTTTGTAAATGAAATTAAACTTTTAAGCACATATATAAAAACTGAAGGGACAAATAAAGCACATATACTTACACAAAAAATTTTGACAGGACATTAACTAAGTTACATAAATAAAGTATTTTAAAAAATTTCGGGTAAACAACAGCTGAATTAAGCTTTCTTTTAAATTGAAGATGAAAATTGGAACAACTAATTAAAATAAAGACAGACAAGGACATTGAGTGAACAGTAATTCTTTTTTTTACACAATTTATATATTTATATCATAATAAAAGGATATGAAAAAAGTCTATAAACGGGGTTAAATCTCAATAGCAATCAAACAAAGCATTTTATCAATATAGAAAATGAAACAAGTTATTGGTGATTTTTTTTTTAAAGATGTGCTTTGTGATAAACATTGCTGAAACCAAAGAATATATGTAAGCAAAATTAAGACCATATGAAAGAAAGTCAGTAATGTCTCCCTTGCCATGTTTCTTCTATGTTGCAAATTGAAATTTCCCTTTTAGTACTGTCCATACAGTAAGTTACGTAGTACTTTTAAACCTACATGAAATGTTTAGCCTCTATCAAGGTAAACAATTGCTTTTTCGTGTGAAAGAATCCCATACTACTTACCTCTCTTTTTCAACAGAACCTTGATCAACATTTATCTAGCAGAAACTGAATTTTTTTTCCTGGACCAGTCTAAAATCTCTGGCTTCTGATTGGCCAGAATAATTCTCCAGTTAAAAATTGACTAATCAGACAACAGAGATTTGAGACTGGTCTCTGAGAACAGCTCTGAAATCTTAAGCCTAATATTGTAATTTTTACATCTATCAATTTCATCTAAAATTTGTTCTTAGCCCTTCCACATATAAGATTACTGGATATTATCCATATGGTCTGTAGCAGTTAACATGAGATAAAAGAGTTATGATAATTATACTGAAGTAACAGAGGGAACTCATCCCTTTAAATGTCAAAATTTGAGATGTTGCAAGTGTTTGCATGTTTGGTATTTCAAAATACATTTTACAATACAAACAGTAGTTTCTAGCAGACTGCCATACGGCTAAGAGGTATGCAGGAATTAACTTGTGCCAACTTAAATATCTTTATTCCGTTATTTGGTTGAACAAAATTTGAATCTAGGCACAATATTATTTTTATTTCCTCTCCAAATAGTTGTGTTCACAAAATCTTTTTCATTTTATTTTCATAAACTGAATTTAACCCCATCTTTATTCCTGGTGTCTGCCTCAATGTCTTTAACATGCATGCGCTGCAACACCTAAAACTTTAACTCTGAAAATTTGGATGGGGTATGTACTGAAATGGTCACTGACATAGAAAATAGACAGACTTTCTTATAAATACTCACTCATAAGTGCCTCAACTATAAGTTGGGCCTTAAAATTTTCATGATTTTAATATTTTGTGTTGTTTAAGTCTCATAAACAAATTTGCACATTACTGTTGAAAAAGCCAAAATATATGCCAAATCTGTTTTAAAGTCTATCTATTATAGTCTATCTGCTATCATATGTAGCTGTTATCTATTAACAACCTGAAATGGAAAATGTTTGTTATCACCAAACGTACATTTTCATCAAACGTAAGCAAATAACATGAAACATCACGAGACAATAAGGAAAGCTTCAGTTTTAAAACAAAGTAAGTATTAATTTGTCAATATTTAGGATGTTCTAGGAAAGTACACATACTGTTTACCATAATTCCCATTTCTCATCAATGAATCAGATTTACAGGTCTATAATGTATCGTAAGAAAAGCTTGGCCTTCAACAAGGTCATTCATGAAAATTAGAGACAATCTTTTTTTTCTGAAACAATTAAATCTATATTAAGAGTACAATAAAGCTGAAATACACATTCAGTCATATCAAAATTGTTTGGAACTTTTTTGCAAAATTTCAGATTTACTAAGAACCTTAAGATAGTGATAAAATCTATGACAAGAAAGAGGTTGCACTTTTTGAAGTTGGTTTAACCTGGTACATCATGTATATTGTGAAGAAAGGCTCTGAAATCTGGTTCCAGATTACCTATCTGCAAAGTGGTGTGAAGGATTATCTGGTTCCAGATTACCTTTGTGCAAACTGGTGTGCATTATCTGGTTCCAGATTACCTATGTGCAAACTGGTGTGAAGGATTATCTGGTTCCAGATTACCTATGTGCAAACTGGTGTGGAGGATTATCTGGTTCCAGATTACCTATGTACAAACTGGTGTGAAGGATTATCTGGTTCCAGATTACCTATGTGCAAACTGGTGTGAATGGTTTGGACTTGAGTGCAAACTGGTTTTTTACTGTACACTATTTTAGAAAATGGTACCTGCCAGTTTCTAGTATAAAAGAAAGATCTGAATGACTTATTTTTTACATTTACAGGACCCATTTACACATAATAAGACAAAACTTTTATAACATCAGTTCAATTCACATTTAGGCAAAAAGTCATGAAGATTTTAAGGTTTGGGCCTTGTCTAGCAAAGAGTTCCATCATAAAATGTCCTTGTGGTATAACATAGCATGCACTTTTAAGGTGACTGTAGGGCTTTGCTGGAATCATTTTCTACACGATATCTTGAAATTCTTTTTGAAATCAAAAGTTTGAAAAATATGTAGTAGAAACTTTAAGCTAGACCTTGCTCTCACCTTAATGTGGAAGTTATTTGGCAGCATGTGTTATTTAACTCAAGCATTCTGGCATATTTCAGCCACACTGTGTGAAAACCAATGCATTTGCATTTCGCATTGTACACCTTGATCAACAGGTATATGTGCATTATATACATGAGAAATGGAGCGTTAACATAAATTACAACTCGTCAAACATACTGCCTGTTTTCTGAGACTGTAAATAAAAATTTGGACTAAAACAAAACTGTGGATGAGCGCATACTGAATTGGCTACAAATCAGTGACAATGGAAGATTTGACTTATTTGTTAATCCTCAGCTTTTGCCATTGTATTTCAATCAGCTAAGAATACTTATAACATCACAACGTACTCAGTTGATCTATACAATGCCTACAGACTGGTTGTCACACAGTGTGGCTCAGTGTTTGGCTCAAGGAAAACAACAAGAATACCTTCTTTTCTGACACTTCCAACACAGTTTTCCTAATTAATTCATCCTCCTATATAAACATACAGACACAAAACATGACACAAAAGTCAAACAAATAAATTCATAATGATAAATGATAAAAAAATCAAGCTTTCAATAATCAAAAACTACTCTATTTACAAAAGAAAATGAAAAGAAGCAACCAAAGGTGAGCCAAAATGACAGAAGAACACCCTTTCCTAGATCTCTGTGACCTAGAAGTCTGTCACCCCAAAGTCTGTATCCCACCCCTAAATTGCCATGTCCCCTAAATTGCCATGTCCTAAATTGACATGTCCTAAATTGCCATGTCCCCTAATTGCCATGTTCTAAATTGCCATGTCCCCTAAATTGCCATGTCCCCTAAATTGCAATGTCCCCTTAATTGCCATGTCCCCTAAATTGCCATGACCCCTAAATTGCCATGTCCCCTTAATTGCCATGTCCCCTAAATTGCCATGACCCCTAAATTGCCATGTCCCCTTAATTGCCATGTCCCCTAAATTGCCATGACCCCTTAATTGCCATGTCCCCTAAATTGCCATGTCCCCTTAATTGCCATGTCCCCTAAATTGCCATGACCTATAAAAAAATGTACATAGCCTAAATGTACATGTTTTAGATGTCATGCTGTCTCCTTGTGGAAGTGATGCTTCCTGTGAAGGTTGCTTAGGAATGGAGTGTTCCAGAATGGAGCTATATATTCTACATGTAGCAATAATAAAAGGGCCATCACTTGAAAAATCATACACTCCGTACATTCTGACAATATATCCATTTCCTGTTTCTTATAATATTCCTTTAAAATCCATCTTTCAGTTAGTAATAAATGTCAGACATAAATTACATTGGAACAGCTGGCAGAATGGACCAGAATGGACAAAATGGCAACTGTACACTACCCAGTCAGAAATGATTTTAGTCAGAGAAGGGTGTTAAACTGTTTTTGGCTTGCCAACTACTTCTACAAATCATAGAAATCTGATAGAAAATATCACTCTACTATATCCAGCAAAGAAACCCCATACAATGATGAATTTAAAAAAAATGACAACACCCGTTACAAATGACAACAATGGTATCTGCAAATCAAAACACATTAGATATCTTTGAACCTGACATTTAGTAAAATCCTGATACAAGAGTAAGATAAATCTACTGTATTAAATATTATTTTTTCGTTAACATTTACATTTAGTGTCGGAGGAAAAACATTATAGAAACACATTATGTCCCCAACAGCAGCAAAATAATATCTTCTTTCTATACTGCACACAGAAAACTACTATGCACTGATTGGACCTATTATATAAATAAAGCATATCTTGAAATTTCCAAAGATCTATTAACATTCAGACCAATTCAAACATACCGATAGTTGCAATGCATTATGCCCCTTTGTCTCAAAAGGGGGGCACAATAATGCAGTACAGACTCCTATTCTTTCTTGTGAACATTCAAATAACAACAAATGCATGTCACACATAACAGGAATGATAATGAAAGAAAACAGAACATATAATGCGCAAATGCTTTAACATAACGCTATGCTGCAAGCTAGCATCCTTGTAAAATTCGCAGCGCTATGGATAATTCCCTAAGCAGGCAGTATTCACATCAGAAAATTATAATTCCATTCATGAAACGCTTCAAATCGGAGACAAAATGACTGTCTATGAATACAGATGGCAAACTGCCTATTCTTACTTTAGGCAGTGC
>JAFMSR010002337.1:0-24990 GCA_022818135.1 Saxidomus purpurata
ATTATATCTACCAAATTCTATCTCGAAACAATGTGAACTTAACCGTATACTAGTCAACTGTTTTCTAAATATTATCTAAATATTTTTATAACAGAATTTAGTTTTTATTTACAATACCGATGTAAATTCGCCATAACTTTTAAGGAATTAAAGTAATTTACTCTATGATCAAAGTACAGTCTTATATTTGAATAACCAAGGTGATCTATGAGGGAATTTATTCTGTTTGCCCAACAAGCAGTGGTAACATTATTGCACAAATCATTGTATATATGGTAAATAGGTAATTTATTATTTTTCACCATCTTTAACCAAAACGCAATAGCTCTTTCCTTACAAATAACTGATAAGGGGAAACGACCAAGTTCGCAATATACAGCAAAGGTAGGAGTTTTTTACTCCTAATATATATTTACAAAAGCGTAAGTGTAATTTATCTACTTCCTTATAATTATAAACACCCCATACTTCACTTCCATATGTTAAAATAAGCACAATCATTGAATCAAAAAGTGACAACTTCGTTTTAAAATCAAGCTTGATTTTATCAAATACATTCAAAAGATTATTGTATGCCATAAGGGCTTGATCATGTAGGGCTTTAACATAGTAATTCACTTGGAAATGTCTTAGCGATAATAATGTACAAAAACTGGAAGAATACATTACCATTCATTATAAGTATGAATTCACGTGATCTTGCTCTGGACTATACATCTAGCGCCTGATCTAAGTAAAAACTTTAAAAGTAAATGGTGTTTTGTTTTTTGTATATTATCCGTAATTCATGTTTGCCAACAAGACTTGAAAACAGCAGATTTACAGAATGTCATTATCTACAGACGTTAACAATAATGTGATTTTATATAAAGATTATTGACCTTGGTTTGTCCACTGAACTTCGTCAGTTGATAAATATTATGCATTTAAGACTCAAAATAGAAGGCTTAGTTAAAAAGGTATTGTTTTTTATGACTGGAAGTCCGATAAAGTGCTTCGCCATTTAATTTGCTGATACTGAAGTTATTTAAGAAATAATATGTATTCATGTTTGGTTTATCGTAGAATAACCAGAGTTTGGAATTCTTATGCGTAAGAATATATCACGAAGGCCTGCGTGATATATTATAATGCATAAGATCGACAAACGAGGGTTATTCTACCATAGACTAAACTTGGATACTTATTATTTCGATTCTAACACAACTTATTTGAAACAACATTTGAAGAAAATGAGAAAACTATTTTCATCGAACGTAAATAACACTTCCGTGCTACGCATCTAGATTTTGCCGTTGAAGTTTCCTCCTCAACGTGACTTTCATTCATGAAAGATGTATACGCGGTGGTCAGATATTTCATCAACGTAAACTACAGTCACATAGAAAAACTTTGATAATTTTCAAGTAAATGTAACAGGACTTTCATTTTCAGAAATGGTTCGAATTTTCAGGGGGCGCAATTATTATAACGGTTCAAGTTACGAAAGCTATTGGTAAAGGAGTATAAATAAATGACGTCACAGTTTCTTTTGATAAATGACGTCACTGTGTAAACAAAAAACAACAACAACAAAACAATAGATAAAGTCAGTGTGAATGGTATCGTAACATTAATCAAGTTAACTGGACGTGTGTCATCCATAGGATCATTTACCTCTGGTGGGGACAACCATATCATCCACACTATGCCATGTAAGTATAAATTTCTACTGTTTACGTCCGATAAATTGAACAGCCAAAAGCAGCGTGGTTTAAGGTCGGTTTATTGCAGAAAAACGCAAATAGAATTTGTTCTACATACATATGTAGGTTATTCGCTGGTCGTGTTAGAATGATTATTAGTTCATCATTACTAATAGGAACGCTTCATAGAACTAGACTTTTTGAACGATGAACAACAAATGAAACTGCATGATAGTAAATTTGTATAATCTATAGCTTAAATTGCATAAAATGTCAACATGATGTGAACTGTTGAATTGTATAAATTTCCAGTATTATAAACTTGATGTTTTTGAGACAAAATGTAAAGGAAAGGCTAACTACATGCGCTTCTATGAAATTAATATAGTCAGTAAATGGTGTATGTATATATATGTCCATACTACTTAATATACCGCATAATGACAGAGATAATTGTAGAAGGCATCAAATAATCGGTAAAATGGATACAAGAGGAAGGAATCGCATACTAGAAGGGGCATAAAGCGCTAAATACTGAAGATTTTTAATCAGACAATATACAATACAAAGTATCAAGAAATTCACTGTTTGTAGTAGATTCTACTTTGTTTTAATGATTTTCTTCTACACCAATATTGCAATATATGGAATTCTTGCAACACAACACATGTCATAAAATACTTCTGATTCATTTTAACACACAGCTTAAGTTTTACTGAGTATTGGAAATGGCAACAATTTTTATCCGGTCACCTTCAAAATCTTTAATACTCAATCGTCATGAAATTGGTGTATTTGTCAAGATGGAATATGGATGACCTGGGAGTCAGAATTAGATCAACAGATCAAACCCAAGGAAATCATTGTTAATACTATAGAAGTCACATTTTACAAAAGAAGAGAAAAACTTATCAATGAAGATCGCAACACTTATGATATACCTAGAATGATTTTTATTGTGATTCTCATATAATTAGCTAATTTCCCAGGAGACGTATAATCAAAAGATCGTACACTTTAAAAATTAGTTAATGTCGATAGAGTATGTTTGATAGTGTTTGCACGTTTTTTTGGGATGATAAATGCCATTAGCTGTTTGTATGATCTTTCTGTTTATAGTCGAACAGAGAGTGTATGAATAAATTTTACAATGTATAACTTGTCCCTTGATAGCTTCCAACAATAAAAACTACATTAACAATTACTCGATACTGATCAATTAATTTGTTTAATTGATTCAAAGAGTTGCGAAGTTTTGTTACTCAGTTGGCAATTTTGTTTTTCGAGCTCATGCATATATTACTATGTACGCATTTTAATATAAATGTATATGTTTCAATTTAGCTTCCTAAATGCTGTAGATTACTCTAATATTGGGCATATCAGTTAGGAGTGTATAGTTTGTAATGGAAAATAGGTAAAATATGAAGGCTTATCATGATATGGACAAGTAAATATATTCTAGCAAAATGCGTGAAAGCTAAATCTGTTATAAACGGTTAAAGGGTCATTCCCTACAACGAGCAGATTATTTTCACACACCGTTAACAATGAGCTAATGTATGTAAAATAATAAATAAACAAGTTTTTCAAGGAGAACGTATATCGAGAAATGTCCCGTTAGACGTCGCGCAAGCTCACCAGGAACGAAAACGTAACGTCAAAATACTTTTCCTGTCGTTTAGTAATAAAAAGTAAAAGCTAGTCCTATTGCTTTGACTTCTGCTGTAAAGGTCGAGGAATCAGACAACTGCGCAACTAACTTTATCGACATCTTTTGACCCGTCTGTAGAAATTAAATTTTGTTTTCGTGAATGGAAACAAACTCATTAAAGTGACATTATGCGCATCTTACTGCACATAGTGTATTTTGGTGACAGTTTTATAAAAGCAATGATCGGTTGCTGTGCATTTAAATGTGTTAAATGGCGCATTAGTGAATGGAGTTGGTGCTTTAGAAATAAAGAAATAGGACTAATAAAATAATAGTTCCTTTCTTCGCAGTGATATCTCTTGTGTTGTTGTTGTTGTTTGTAGTGATTTCGGCAGTGGACGGAATGCAACTCCTGCATGCAGCTTTTTTTAAAGACTCTCCCAGTCAAAATAGGAAGAGTGATATTTGGAAAGTTATTATTCCGTACTGGTAGCAGGAAGAGTTTGGTGTATTGGGTTAAAAGCTATTCTTTCCCCTAAATTTCTGGAGATGTGTGTGACTTTTTATTACCGCACGAAAGATCAAATATAACTTGTTATGTTCTAGTCACGTCAAGTCAAATATCTTTTTTCACTCATTTCATGTCATGAATAAAACAGGGTTATTAGTATAGTAGCGTGATCCAGCATGCCGGATTTGCTCGAGTCGTGTGTCGGATCATACGAGTGCGTAGCACGAGTTTGATCCGACCTCGACGGGAGCCAATCTGGCTTATGGATCACATTACTATACTAATAACCCTTTTACTATATACCATTTGACACTTGTCTAAGCTAAATAAACTAAATTAAAATGACATGCTAAGCATAAAATTGAAGAAAAATCCCCTTTTTAGCGCGAAATTACGTAGTGTGAGACGTCAGTTTATTGACGTCATCGTATAAACAAATAGTTACGACCCAGTCAAAAGCGACGGTATTAACGTCAGGTGCATTTTAGGGCCAATTGAATGCACTCTTACAAATTATGCAGCACTATTTGTATTGCACGTACATACAATACGGAATTTTTTTCTGTCAGTCGGTATTTGATTGTTGAATATAGGCTGTATTTTTGGCAGAATATTTATAGGTTTTTTATAAATGAGGTTATATATACAATGCAAAATAGTGATCCAAACAATTTGCATATTGATGTTACACTGTATTACAAATGTTAAACACAACAAAGATGTGGTAAATTGTATCAATAACCTAAATATGCCGGAAAGTCAGAATTGCTTGTAAATAGTAAATATAGCAATGGTACGTGACACATGACAATATATCATTCTGATAGATACAAAATATTACTGTAGCATATAAACAATGTGTTTTATTGCCATACAATAAGCTATGAAAAGCCTGTTTAGCGAAGGCATTACTCAATGTTCTTACATACATACACACACATATGCATACATATATAGACAACAGCATGTTACACAATCTGGAAAAGCTTAACCTAGGGCGTAAGTATGCATTTAATAAGTTTGCACGGATTAAACTCTTTAAACTTGTTATTTGTATTCATTAAAAAATCAAATTTAAACATATATGGTCTTTTGAAATAGTATGGTTTATGTTTCATTTCAGTTTCAAAAAGATCACAATCAAATAGAGAATGAAATTCGTCGCATATTTTATTTCATCAGTAACTACAAAATCTTTGATTAGAGGATATTCAATTCCAGTTTCCCAGTGTCCTGTTTCAATAGTAAGTCTATGGTTTTAGACATCAGGCAAAAATCAGTCATGTAATGTGTGTGTAACTGGAAGTTTTCATCATCTTGTATTAAAGGTCCATTACTAAGTCCAAATCGAATTTTCTTTTAAATTAGGAACTGTAACGAAATAAAGATACTTTAATAACAATTATTGGTGCAAAGGTTTATTGAACTGCATTTCCGTTAATTTAAAAGTGATTTTTAAGAAATTATTGATGAAAGTGCAATGACAAAAGTGGAAAACCCTTAATATAAAGTAAAATAACAAATTAGATCCTTAAAAGGACAACATTTTTACTTTTACAACTCAAAAACAGTTCTTTGTTAGCTCCGTTAACTACTCAATCAAGTAAATTAAATAAAATCATGACATTATATAATATTTGTTTACATACATTTAGATAATTATGTTGATATTAATACAACAAATAGGGAGATATATTTTAACCAAATTTTATTACTTATGTGCGAATATTCCCGAACTGACAGGTATGGGTCATGTTCTCAAAATGGTGAGAGAAAAGATGATTTGAAAAATATTATGTGCACACATTTGCTGTGATTTTCACAGTGTAAGAAGCCTGATAATATAAATTAAGCCCTTCCGTTATTGTATCCATCAATTACTTCCTAATACTCAACTGTATATATTTATCTCAGTCTTACTGGATAATTCCATCAAAGAAGGTACATGTTAAACAAATTGCTTTTAATGTCTGCTTGATCTACTTCATATTATTTGTTACCTCTGCTTCTGAGTTGACATGAGCTTTTTTCAACAAGCTGAAGACAGCCAATGTAAATATGAAACAAACATTCATTGAACCGATTAAAGCCAAACATGAATATATGAACCACATTTGTGAAATTTTGTCCATGAGGTAACCTATAAGTAATGGAAATCCCATATTTCCGATGCATGTGAAAATGAAATAAACACTGGCGGTTTTCCCAGTCAATGTTCTTACATTTTGAGAAAGCCATGAAAACAATGAACTAAATATGACAGACATTCCGTACCCAATCACAGCTATCGATATCCACAAGAGGTAATTTTTAGCAAAAATCACGGCTAGCAAAAATAATACAGCACCTGAAGCTACGATGGAGAAAAATGTAATTATCACTGCTGATAAATTAATACATTTCACAATTGCAATACCGGACAAACGCCCAATGCCAAATGCAATCCAAAACGTTGAAGAAGCAGTTGATCCATTTGTTTTACTCCAGTTCAACTTTGATACGACAAAAGTCATTAAAAATGCTATGAAACTGTTCTCTGCCACCACATAGCAAAGCTGGGTCAATGCTAGAAGGACTGTGAAGATATTCTTCATTTTGAGACTGAGAAAATATCTCTTCCCTAAGAAATCCCTGTTTCTGTCCGAGTATCCGTGAAGACTTATTTTATAGACACTCCCATATATGAAATAAACAAGAATAAATAAGGAAGACGAAATTAGACATGCAAGAGATACTACACTATACGGAATATAAATTCGAGTTTCTCCATATATTCTTAAAGTAGTGTTGAAAACAATTCCCGTGTGCCTGGTTGTGTCATTTATTTCAATGATCTTGTCATCAGATGTTGACGTTAACAATTGCCAGTCTGATACGGTGTCCATGGAGGAATTTAGAGAATTTCTGATAATAAGCGTCTGGTCAGCAAGGAAAGGTTCACAAAGCAAGGGTGAGATGATAGCCCCTACACTAAAGGCAAATTGCACAGCTTGTTGGAAATGTCCTGCGTTTTGTTTCCATATGGCTGCCACATCAGCCATCGTAGCTGAAAGCAAAAAAAGTAAAAGCGTTTATTTTTTTTATTTTTGAAATATGTTGGCAACACTTTTCACACGACGCCAGTAACTGTTATAAGTGAATTTATGAATAAATAACAAATAATGTGACTTTGAATGCGACAGAAAGTACTGAAAAAGCGATGTAACCCTAATAGTATATTAATTTTGCAAAACGACTTTAAAGTGTAAACTGACATTGCTATTCTACCATGTAGCCTAAACAAATAGTTCGATATTTACATGGATATATGATTATACATGTACATTGTACCTAATTAAGACGTAATCATGAAATACGAGGGGTTTTCAATTTCTTATGAGACTCGCCTTATAAAATATTATTAAAGCTGATTTACCGTAAATTTCTAATATAATTACAACTTGTAATCATTTCACACAATTTTCTGATTGGTTATTTCTAAAACTCCATGCGCATTCCTGTTATAATTTTTACGGAATTTCGTTTGTCTGAAAACGTTTTGAATTCCCCTCTTATGATATTATTTTAGAAGGACTGGAGAAAGGGAGACAAGTTCGCTCTTGAAGTTTTAAATGATATTAAGTGCAATATAGCTCATTAACAAAACGACGAAATTCCAACCTGTTTCAAGAGCAGCAGCAAGCATACCATGAAGACCATGAACAATTAGCATTGCGGCAAGATGACTGCACCATGGTGTGACTCCGGCAACAATACCCATACAGAGTGCAAATGAAACGAATACTCCAATTTTATTGAACCGGTCATAGGCGAAACCTCCACATACGGCACCTATCAACCCTCTGAATCATATGAAAAAGAACACATACCTATGTTAAATGATGGATTATGTTTACTACGAGCAATAAACATTGAATGTTACAAGAAAGCTTGAAACAATAGGAGCCACATCGGTTTAGTTTCGAGAAATAATAGTTAAGAAGGAAGTATTATTAAGGTTCAAATAAAATATATATGCCCTGTTAATTTTAGCAGAGCAAACAAGTCTTAATTCATATAAATTTTGGAATCACAATTTATTGAAAGTACCATCTTCTTTGATTTCTTTTATATAATTTCATATTTGTCTGAAAGCTCGGCAAACCGCTGATGAATGAGGATGGGACTACCAAGAAACCTGTATAAAGCTTAGATTAGATTATTTGAAATCAGTAAAGGAAATTTTGAAGTCGGGAATGAGTAAAGATAACGCAGAAATATAATTTTTGTAAGCCGTTTGCTTTAATGTCAACGTGACCAGGGAGCTAGCAGAGGATAAATCTATTATTTTCAGAGAGATCAGGAATCCGTTCCAGTATATTACACACTAGGGGATTCGTCTCTGCACTTCTCAATGTATAAGGCATGAAGAGCTGATTAATAGTCGGAGAAGACGGCAAAGCCGTTCGAAGAAGATTCTTCTGCAAGGGCTAGAGTGAGATCGATTGCCTACAGTTCTGCTGAGTAATTAGAAGATTTATTGGGAAGACATAATTTAGGCATTTCATAATCACAGATTGCTGGAGATCCAACCAAGTCACCGTCTTAAGAACCAACTGTATATAACAGTTTGTAGAGTTATTTGATTTCATGGTATTTTGCTTAAATTTGCTGTTGGCAGTTCAGAAGTTGGAAATATCAGTCAGTTTGTATTTTGTTGAATTCAGATTTTGAATGTGAATATTTTAAAGAAAACTGTTTTCGAATAAAAATTCTAACATGACTTACGATTTTGTCCCTATATACAAAGAATAGAAGAATTATGTTATATTAAACCATGAACAACGCGGGAACAGATATGCTGTAAACATTACATCATATTGCGCCGCATGACTTTACCTTTCGTAATATCTGGTCATCTTAGAATCGAAATAACACCCTTTTCAGCTTTGTTGTCGTCTAATAAACAATCATGTGTCGTACTGATACGCAGATATTAACCACACAGGCCTTCGCCTTCGTGGCTAATTACTGCGTATCAGTAATCCAAATCATTGTTTGATAAACGATGAAGACCGCTGGAACGGATGTTATTTCATAAGTATCCTAAATTAAGAAAATATTTACCCTAATGCCTTTGCTGTAAATATCCAGGAAGTAGTTGAAAGGTCATCGTCAATTATAAGTCTCAAATCTGGAAGCGTTGGGCCAATTAAAGCATTTCTCAAACCCTGTAATTGATAAAATATATCACAATATCAAACCAAATTAAGAAACCTAAACAAGAACAGTTTTTTTTTTCTCTTACGTTTATTCTAAAAGGACACCATGCAGTTCTTTGAATAAATACTTGTTTCTTTGGTTTTATCAAGTTTATATAGCCGTTTAAATAGAAGAAAACAAGAGCTGTCCCTCACGAGTGACGAATGCCCCCGAAAGAGGAGCCTCACAATCTGTGTCCTCTCTATATGCTCAATAAATGTGCTATGTAATTTTAAAATCCTTCCATGCATGACAGAGTAACCATGCATACAGTATTCCATTACTTTTAAACACTAAGTGTGACCTTGACCTTTGAGGTAGGAACTTGGTTCATGCAGAAAACACATTTGTCTTGATGTGCTGAACATTTGTGCCAAGTTATTTTAAATCAATTAATGCATTAAAAAAATTACAATCCTGACACAAATGTATGCATATACCTATACAGGATTCCATTACCTATAAACTCTAAGTGTGACCTTGACCTTTGAGGTAAGGACGTGGGTCTTGCACGCTACACGTCGTCTTGATGTGCTAGACATTTGCGCCTAGTTATTTTAAAATCCTTCAATGCATGACAAAGTTACAGTCTGGACACGAATATATGCATATAGAGGAATCCATTACCTTCAAACTCTAAGTGTGACCTTGACCTTTGAGCTAGGGACGTGGGTCTTGCACGCGACACGTCGTCTTGGCGTGCTAGACATTTGAGCCAAGTTATTTTCAAATCCTTCAATGCATGACAAAGTTACAGTCCGGACACGAATGTGTGCATATATGCATATATAGAGGAATCCATTACCTTTAAACTCTAAGTATGACCTTGGCCTTTGAGCTAGGGACATTGGTCTTGCACGCGACACGTCGTCTTGATATGCTAGACATTTGTGCAAAGTTATTATATAATCCTTCAATGCATGACAAAGTTCCAGTCCGGACACGAATGTGTGCTTCTATAGAGGATTCAATTACCTTCAAATTCCAAGCTTGACCTTGACCTTTGAGCTAGGGTCGTGGGTCTTGCACGCGACACGTCGTCTTGATGTGCTAGACATTTGTGCCAAATTATTTTAAAATCCTTTAATGCATGACAGAGTTACAGTCCGGACACGAATTTTTAAGTGGGGACGCACAGACGGACAGACAGACGGACAGCCCAGTAGATATTACGGGGTTAGGGTTTGAGTACAGCTTAGCATTGTGAGGTTCTTTGAGTTCATTCCGTCATTATGGGGTTAAAAATGGCATTGTGGGGTTAAATTATTGTATTGTGGGGTTGAAAAGATCAAAGAAAGATCAAAGGGATAACCTCGCAAAGTCCGTCTGGTAAGTACGTCCAACAGACGGACGGACGGTGCGATTTTAATATGCCACCCTTCGGGGCATAAAAATGAGAAAATATGTTACCAGTGCAAATATACTAAAAGCGACACAAGCTGTATGAAAAAACCGATGTCTGTATACAACATCCTCCGTCCGTCCCCCAAAGAAATTCCCATCTGTATTGGTAATTTGCCCGTATTCGATTTCAACATTTAATCCCTCTTCTTTGCTTGATTCAAGTCTATCTTTCTCTCCGCTTGTGTTATCCATAGCTGGTGTGTATTAATATACTCGTAAAGATCGTACATATAAACATATAGTTTTAAATAAATTTAAACTATTTCATTCAGTGTGTTAACACATGTAAATGCTATCAATTATGTTATCTAATGCAATGAATGATGACTTTACTAATCCACTTTCTAAGTTAACAATGAACTGGAAAAAAACCTTATATATACTACATATCAAAATATTTTGATTTTGACTGCAGATATTTTGTTAAATAATGCACATGTACAATTTGTAATGCACAACAAAGAGAAGAGATACTACCGTAGTTGAATCATTATCTGATATATATATATGCATGCAGCCCAAGTATACACTCATTGTGAGTTGTTATCATCGAACTTATGTGGACAGATTTTGTTGATTAACCGAATTTTTCTGCCGAAGTAATATGGAACGAAAAGGTTAATGTTTAGTTCACGTGGCCAACAAGTGGTCATAGTGAGCTTTTGGGATCGTTAGATGTCCGTCGTCCGTAGTGCGTGCGTCCGTCCGTCCACAATTTGTTTGTTTATTCTCTAGCATCTACAATTTTGTAAACAATCATAATGTAACTTAAACACAATGTATATGGCCACAAGACCTCGGATTAGTTCGATTAGGGACTTGATCGGATCAGTACTTAATGAATAATGGAACCTGATTCATAAAAAAATGCAATATTTAACTATGTTTACACTCTATGACCGTCATTTCTCCACTTATTCTAACCATATTTACATAGAATGTGTATGACCATAATATCTCGGATGAGTTTAATAATGGGCTTGTTCGAATTATTTCTTCTAGAGTTATGGCCCCTGATTTAACAAGAATTGCAATATTTAACTATGTTTACACTCAAGCACCTTCAATAATCCTAATCATATTAACAGAGAATGTGTATGACCATGAGATCTCGGATGAGTTCAAGTTTATGCTTGATCGGATTAGTTCTTAGTTAGATTTAACGAAAATTGCAATATTTAAATTGTTTACACACTAGCACCTTCATTTCTTCTCTAATCCTATTCAGTTGTGATGAAACTTGGCAGGGATGCTCCTTGCATGAAGCTCTAACAAAATTGTTCAAAGAATTACATTTTATACGGAGCTCTGGTTGCCATGGCAACCGATAGGAAAAACATAGAAAATCTTCTTCTCTGAAACCACAAGGTCAAGAGCTTAGATATTTAGCATACAGCGTTGCCTATCGGACCTTTACCAACATGTAAGTTCAAATTATGACCCGCGGGACAAAAGTGACCCTGCCCGGGGTGCCACTTGATATAGGCATATAGGATAAACGTTAAAATGTTCTTCTCTTTTTCTCAGAAACCAATAGGCCTAGGACTTAGATTTTTAGTATGTGCCATTGTCTAGTAGACCTTTATCAAATCTGTTCAATTCATGTCCTCTGAGTCAAAATTGACCCTGCCTTGGGACTGACTTGCTATAGGAAAAACTTTAAAACTCTTCTCAAAAACCACATGGCCTATAGCTCTAGAGCTTGATATTTTGTACGCATCATTGTCCTGTGGACCTCTACAAAGTTTGTTCAAATCATACTTCTGGGGTCAAAATTGACCACACCCACTGTATTTAGTTATAGGAAAAACCTAGCTTCCAGTGATTTCCTAAAACACCAGCGACTTGTCAAGCAACCAATGACTTCCTAAGCAACAAGTACCTTCCTTAGTGACCAGTGACTTCCCTAAGCAACCAGTGATTTCGCCTTTGTACAAGTGACCTTATTAGCAACCAGTGACTTCGATAGCAACCAGTGACCTCCATCCTAGCAACAAGTGACTTCCTTACCAACCATTAACTTCCTTGGTAACAATTTGGTACCCTTGCAACCAATGACATCCCCTAGAAACCAAAGACATCTCCTAGCAACCATTGACTTCCTTAGCAACCTAAAGGATCATCTTGGCACCAGTGACTTCCTTAGTAACCATTGATATCCTTAGCAACTTGCAACAATTGTGTTTGGCAATCACTGATTTTCCAGCACTTACCAATGATTCCCTAAGCAACAAGTGACTTTCCTTAGCAACCAATGACTTCCTTATGTAAATGCACCAGTAATATAGGGATATAGGGTCATCATAGCCCTCTTGTTTGACAAAACATGTCTTCCCATATACCATCACGACATACCAATACATAATCATCATCAAAAACCGCACATGCACAACTCTACATGCTGATAAACATCCCTGTAAACTTTCACGACTCCAACTCCAAATACTTCTGGTGAAACACGCGACACAAAAACTGTGAAGGACAGACGGGAAGACATACAAAGTTACACAGGTGCATAAACGTTCCTGTAAAGAATTACAACTCTGTGACGGGCTGACAGACAACCCTACCAAAACAATATGTCTCTTTCCCATATATGGGGGGATGGAATATCTCTTGGCTGTACCTATAATCACGGCGGTGCACTGTACGCTGTGTTTATTATTCTCATGTATACTGCTAGTCATAGTACGGTTTAACTATACAGCAAATCTATATTCTCCTTATTTTGTTCGAACTATAATGGGAGAAGTAATTCAAGAAATTATAGAATTTCTTTCGAAAACATCTAGTATTCAATTAAATAGATATTCAATTCATGTGGGAAGACCTCCAGACTCTCTTAAACTCGAGAAAAAGCAGATTTAAGATATTTTTTTATATATTTTAGAGTTTTATAGTCGGTACTGGATAATCCAGTTTATATAAAATGATGTTTTCAGTATTTTACGGAATCTTGTTTCCGTCATCGAGATTTCTACTAGAAGCAAGCAGAAAAGAAGAAGTTTTAAATGCTTATTTTCTACTTTTCGGGTAAACAATTCCCCATGAAATGTCGAAACGTTGAAGGTTTAGCGACAATAGTCTGATTATTGCCATGCTTATTTCGAATTTATGACCTGGCCAGTACGTTTGTGAAAAGTAGAAAGTAGCCTGACAATAAATCAGACAGTTATAGCATTAATTACGACTTTTACGGTATGGACACTTTTCGAAAAGTTGACGATTTTTTGTTTTAATTTCGACTTATCTCGGTAAGACAAAAATTCGGCGCCATCTTCTTTCCGTGTGATTTTTATTGAGGAAACATACTACATAGAAAGGGGTAAAATGGCTTTTGGATAGAAACATTCACTCTGTAATGCACCTTTGAATTTGATAATACCAAATGAAAAACGTCAATAAAATTCTCTAACTTCCGTTTTCAGTCTTTCATGAATGGTTTTAAAATTTTAGTACGTAATAGTTCATATCTATCACCATAATATGTTGTTACCGACAAACTAATTTTAATTAAGTGTAAGTAATTATTCTTTCTCGACCAGTGAATAACGGTAAATATTTCGAGTAGCATACATGTACATTGTATTTGATAACAAAAACATGGATTCATTTGTTTTCTGATACATGTTACGGTACGGACTTAATGGCATTTGGTGAGGAAACTTTTAAGCGTCGGAAGAGCTTTCGGTCTCTACAAATCTGTTAGTGAGGGGTCATAGGTTAGCGTACCGGTCAGGGTACACCTTTTACTATGAAATCTAGCTACCCATCGCTTTCATCTACTCAAAATTGTGCAGACTATCTTCCTTGTTTACCAATACGCCGTCGGTGACGATATTGTGAAGATCATTGGAACGGCGACTTTTCTACTTGGACAAAAAGTTGAAATCAGTGTGACAGTTGTCTTCATATCTTCAAAATTTCTACATAGTCAAGTTTCTACTAAAGTATTTCAATTCTATACATAACAAACGGTATGCACCAATATTATTGTAGGTATTTGTTACACAATATGTTTAAAATGTGTGCTTCATCTATTTAATATTTACCGTTACTTCCGGTTCTGAATTGACATGCGCTTTTCTTAACAGACTGAAAACTACCAAGGTAAAAATGAAACACACACACATGGAACCCGTGAAAACCAAGCATGAATATATGAACCACATTTGTGAACTTTTTTCCATGAGGTACCCAACAAGTATTGGAATCCCCATATTTCCTATGCACATAAACGTAAAGAATATGCTGGTCATTTTGCCCGTAAGTGTTCTAATATTTTGAGAAAGCCACGAAAATACTGAACCGAAAATTACTGACATTCCATAACCAATGACAACTATCGATATCCATACAAGAGCATTGATGTTAAACATTACTGCAATTAAAAAAAGAACAGCACCGCAAGTTGCCATTAATATAAAAACAGCAATCATTATTGATAAATTTACAAATTTCACAATGAAAATACCGGACAGACGCCCGGTTGCAAACGCAATCCAGAAAACAGAAGAAGCGGTTGATCCCTTTGCTTTGCTCCATTTCAGCTCAGATATTATGAAAGTCATTAAAAAACCTATAAAACAATGCTCACAAACAACATAGAATAGAAGAGTCAGCGCTAACATAACAGTAAACAGAACTTTCATTTTGCGGTTTAGAAAATACTGTTTCTTTGAAATTTCATTGTTCGTTCCTAAATACCTAGTACTTTGATATGTTTTATATACATTACCATACACAAACCAAATAAGTATATACAATGATCCTGATATTATACAAACGAAAAATACCATACTATACGGGATATAAATTCGAGTGTCCTTAAATACAAACAAAGTTGTGTTCACATCAAGTGTAAACTCATTCGTAACATTTAGCTCCCTGGCATCATATGACTGTGTTTCGAGCTGCTGATCCGATACAGTAGCATTGGAATAATTTGTAGGGCTTGTGTAGGTATCCATTCGATCAGCAAGGAATGGCTCACAAAGCAATGGCGAAAGGATCGCCCCTACACTGAAAGCGAAATGCACAGCCTGCATGAAAGGTCCTGCCTTTCGTTTCCATATCACTGTCACATCAGTTGTCGCAGCTGAAAACAAGGAAAGAGTCATCTCGTCTTGTTTTTTGCAAAAACACATTCACTGTGAAATTATAAGATCATCATTTTAAAGTGTTAAAGCGGGTATAAGAAGAACATATGCTTTTTACTTGAATCACTTGACATTTGTACATTGTGTAGCAATTTCAACGTCTGTCAGAAATCGTGTTTCATATTTCTTTGCCCGACAAAGTAAGGTCTGAAATTCAATGCTTGAAATCACTGGAACTAGCACTTAGTTCTTCATATATAGAAACCCAAAGGCAATTTTTGGGCTGCTTTATAATAACACGTTACTGTACACTTCTTTAAAGGTTAGCCTACCTGTATCTACCGCTGCAGCAAACACACCATGTAGAACATGAACTATAAGCATTACAGTGAAGTTGTAGCACCAAGGTGTGACACCGGCAATTATGCCCATACCAAAGACAGCACAGATAAAAACAACGATTTTATTGTAACGGTCATAGAGGAAACCAACACACACTGCACCAATTAACCCTCTGGAAATGTATAAAGATATGATATACAGTGAGGGAGTCCCTGGGCCTAGATATCCTCAGGGGTATCAAATTATACTTTTTGTGACACGAAATTTTATAGTTTGATTATGATATGTTTTATTATGATATTAAACGTTCGTTTTGTAGTTCTTTAAAATTTCATACCGAGGACAAAAGATTTATAATTTGTTCTGTTTTTCCTTTAAATGTTGACATCAAAGTTTGCCATTAAAATGTACTTTTTGAATTAGGATCTCGGTTATAGAATGTTCAATACTGTACTGACGTTGAAGTCATGTATAGTTACTAAAAATTACATGATATGTATAACAACGTTTTCGTTACACGTTATGTACATTTAGATTCGTTTTCGACTTTTGGCCTGCAAAGTGTAACGTCAACCTATGACCTATTTTAACAGACGGTCTTTGTATATGTTTCTTTCTTCGATGATTGTGAAAATTGGAAAATCGACCGTTTGTAGACATGGCTCCGAACGCACCGACATGTGAAACGGACGGACGTACAACGATTTGCTGTCTTCAGGGAAAATACACACAAAATAAAAGGGAAAAAGCAAACATTTGCAATGAATACTTAAATAAAAAGACTATGAGGATCTTACATGGCCTGCTGTGGAGGACTGGGTTGTTCCGACCAGAGGGAAAGCGGGGGGGATAGGAGGAACCGAGCAACCGAGGTTCCGACTTCCCCCGCCTTTCCCGAGGGTCGGAACAACCCAGTCCTCCACAGTAGACCATGTAAGATCCTTTTTCTTGCATACTTTATTTGATGTTATTGCAGATTCTACGAGGAAACCGCTTTAAATAGGCCCTACTACTTTACCTAGCGGTAAATCAAAACTTCATGTTGATTAAATATAATTCCCCGCATGGAACCCCTTTGCGTAGGAAATTTGGTAGGTTCACACGTGAATTTACCACTGTTTATGTATCTAGAGCTAAAAACATAGTGCTTGATCGCACCCAAAACTATACTTTATTTACGTTGTGAATAAAAAAATAATCAATTAAATCCTAAACAGAAATTCTCCTTACTCACGTCCAGTTTACTTGATTAATGCGACTATACCATCAACATTGACTCAATTAACTTGTTTTGTTTACACAGTGACGTCATTTATCAAGAGAAACTGTGACGTCATTTACCGCCATTTTTTGTTTTGAAAAAAGTATGATTACAGGTATGTTCTTTGAAATGTGAATATATTCTGTTGCTATACATTTCTAAAATTTGATGCTCTTGCTTGTGACACCATAAAAAGCACCATTTCTTTTCGCAATCAACTCTCGCTTCAAAACTTCATGGATATTCGTTACCAACAATTTTCGTAATTTGAACCGTTATTGCGTACCCTGAAAATTCGAACCATTCCTAAAAAATTAAATTCCTGTTACATTAACTTGAAAAATATTGAAGTGTGTGCTTTCTTATGAGACCTTAGTTTACATTTACGAAAAACATTCTAATCTTTCACATGTAAACAGCCGTGAAACGTATCTCGGAAATAAAGTGTTCCATGTACGAGTTGAATACACGAAAGAAGTTCGGGTGCTGTCAAGTAAGCCCGAGATGTACTTTCCCTAGGGAAAGTATAGGCTGATCTCTTCCCTCCTCGTGCTGGGATCCGCCAATACTTTCCCCGGGGGTATGCAAGAAAATCAAAGTAATTGAAAATTGAATTACCCCAGCGCCTTTGCTGTAAATATCCATGAAGCAGTTGAAAGGTTTTCATCTATAATTAGTCGGAGATCAGGAAATGTCGGTCCAATTAACGCATTCCTCCAGCCCTTTTATATAAGATGTTTTACTATCATCAAAATAAGTATTTCGAAAGTTATAGATAAATAACAGTAAAACTATATCTAACAGTTTTATTCCTATTGAACATAGTTGAAAAATACTAAAATCATTTTTGACTAGCACAGTCATAAAATCATTTTCCAGCAATTTTGTATGATAATTCTTTCTTTGTATCCACTAACGAAAGAAATGGTTGAGCATAACTTATTTTCTTTTAATTTTCCAAATATTTCTCATGTTTTGAGAACTTAGACGTAATTTTCTTGTCATTTTGAACAGTATTATAGCTATATCATCCCAAGATATTGTGCTATATCTGTAGCAGAAGAAGTTTTAGAATGATTTTCGAACAAATAATCTTTCTTAATATAAGAGCTACTTGATATCTTACACTGAAAGCATTGAAAGTACTAATTGGACTTAAAAATGTGTATTAAAGAGAAACGAATATATTTATTTTCTGCATTCCCTGGATGTCTACCAATGACTGAAATTGCATATAAAAAATGTTAATAATTATAGTAAGGTGTGAACTCACCTGTTTTGTCGCCGCACTTTAACAGAATGCATGACTTTAATGTATCAATGAAAGGAAGATCAGCCTAACCTATCATAATCTACTGATAACGTATCATTACTTATATCTGTAAACAATAGATATGTCTATGTTTTAATGGGGACAAATGCATCTACGAAATGGTGAATAACTTTTTCGGCGCAGCCATATTAAGCTCGCTTATGACCGCATGTTAGTCACCTTTCAACTGCCAATGAAAGGACAAATATAATGCATAACATGTTTTGGATTGAAAAATTTACTCTGTAAGGCACCTTTAAATTGGATAATAACAAATGAAAAGGGTCAATAAAATACTCTTTATCTATCACCATAATAATGATTTCACCGCCAAACTTATGTTAGTTATAAGTGTAGAGTAATCATTCTTTCTCGACCAGTGAATAACGGTTAATATTTCGAGTAGCATACATTGTATTGTATTTGATAACAAAACAAGGAATAAGTTTGTTTTCTGATGCATGTTACGGTACGGACTTCATGACAATTAACTGGTGAGTAAACATGTAAGCGGTCAGGGTGCACTTTTTAAAATGAAATATAGCTACCCATCGCTTTTATCTACTCAAAGTCGCGCAGACTATCATTTTTAAAAGGTAATTCTTGTTCACCAATACGCCGTCGTTGACGATATTGTGAAGAACATCGGATCGGCGACCTTTCTACTAAGACAAAAAAGTTGAAATTGGTGTCACAATTGTCTTCATTTCTTCTGAAGTTGAAAAACAAAAAGCTGTTTTAAATCCATACCTTCAAGTTCAATGACATGTACCAATGTTGTTGTATGTATTTTTTTTATACAATTTCATATGTTTAAAATGTGTGCTTCATCTATTTAATATTTACCGTTACTTCCGGTTCTGAATTGACATGCGCTTTTCTTAACAGACTGAAAACTACCAAGGTAAAAATGAAACACACACACATGGAACCCGTGAAAACCAAGCATGAATATATGAACCACATTTGTGAACTTTTTTCCATGAGGTACCCAACAAGTATTGGAATCCCCATATTTCCTATGCACATAAACGTAATGAGAGTGCTGATCAATTTGCACGTAAGTGTTCTAATATTTTGAGAAAGCCACGAAAATACTGAACCGAAAATTACTGACATTCCATAACCAATGACAACTATCGATATCCATACAAGAGCATTGATGTTAAACATTACTGCAATTAAAAAAAGAACAGCACCGCAAGTTACCATGAACATAAAAACAAGAATCGTTATTGATAAATTTACAAATTTCACAATGAAAATACCGGACAGACGCCCGGTTGCAAACGCAATCCAGAAAACAGAAGAAGCGGTTGATCCCTTTGCTTTGCTCCATTTCAGCTCAGATATTATGAAAGTCATTAAAAAGCCTATAAAACAATGCTCGCATACAAGATAGGATAAAAGAGTCAGAGCTAACATAACAGTAAACAGAACTTTCATTTTGCGGTTAAGAAAATACTGTTTCATGTCCGCTCCTGAATATTCAATAAGAGATGTTTTATATACATTACCATACACAAACCAAATAAGTATATACAAGGATCCTGATATCGCACACATGAAAAATACGATACTATACGGGATATAAATTCGAATGACCTTATATAAAAACAAAGTTGTGTTCATATCAAGTGTCAACTCATTCGTAATATTTAGCTCCCTGGCATCATATGACTGTGTTGTTAGCTGCTGATCCGATACAGTAGTATTTGAAGAATTTGTAGTGCTTGTGTAGGTTACCATTCGATCAGCAAGGAATGGCTCACAAAGCAATGGTGGAAAGATCGCCCCTACACTTAATGCGAAATGCACGGCCTGCATGAAAGGTCCGGCCTTTTGTTTCCATATCACTGTCACATCAGTTGCCGCTGCTGAAAACAAGTAAAGAGTCATCTCGTCTTGTGTTTCGCAAAAACAAAAACACTGTGAAATTATAAGATAATTCATCATTCTGAAGTGCTGAAGCGGATATAAGAAAATCATGTGCTCTTTAAAAGTATATTTTTTTCTTCAAATACTTGACATTTGCACGTTGAACATCAATTTTTACGAATGTCCGTAATCGTGTTTCATATTTCCTCGAACGACAAATTAATAACAAAAATGGAATGTATGGGTCACTGGTTTTTCATATACAGAAATCCATAGACATTTTTACTTTGGCTTTAAAATAACACGTGATTGTACACTTCTTTAAAAGTTAGCGTACCTGTATCTACCGCTAAAGAAAACACGCCATGTAGAACATGCGCAATAAGCATTACAGTAAAGTTGTAGCACCAAGGTGTGATACCGGCTATTATACCTATACCAAAGACAGCACAGGTGAAAACAACGATTTTATTGTAACGATCATAGAGGAAACCAACACACACTGCACCAATTAACCCTCTTGAAATGTAACGACATGATATACAGTGAGGCCGTCCCCTGGTCCTAGATAATCATAAACATCTACCTTCACCGAAACGGACGGACGTACAACGGGTCGATATCTTCAGGGAAAATACACATATAAAAAAGGGAAAAAAGCAAAACATTACAATTAATACTTATATAAAAAGACAATAAATGTAATTGAAAATTGAATTACCCCAGTGACTTCGCTGTAAATATCCATGAAGCAGTTGAAAGGTTTTCGTCTATAATAAGTCGGAGATCAGGAAATATTGGTCCAATTAACGCATTCCTCCAGCCCTTATATATAAGAGGAGCACTTAGTAGTGATAAATGTACATTTACTTATTTCATCACTTTATCAAATTAGCATCTGTGAGCTACTTAAAAACATCCAATGGGCTATGCCGCATGGGTAGCCTACATAAACATCACAAGAGAGTCATGATGTATATTCAGGTTCAACTTGCAATTGTACGCCTAAATTGTACTAGAGTTATTCAAAGGAAGTCGATTAATCGAAGACGGCTATTATCTATGCCAAGTTCTTAAACTAGATAGGATGCGCAACGTGACAAAAGGGCCCTTAAGGGTAACATAATATGTTAGTTTGGAACTAACAGAGATACACAGTGACTTTTTATGTCGGCACAATTACAAAGCGCATATACTGGAATAACATCAAAATTTTAACGACATGCAATGAGCTAAATTTTAAATGTTTGTATTTCAGCCGAGAATTAAGATATTTTAAAAGAAAGACATCGCTGGAAAGTTGAATGTCTTTTGTTTTAAAATACATGAACAATGGATTCATAAGATAAGAAATAGAAGTAACCTTAACAGATTGTAGTTTTCGCCTTATTTAAATTTATGAGCAATGCTGACATAAAAATTTCGATTGTATTTATAAATGATAGTTACCTCGATTGAAACTATAGCATATTTACTTAGATATGACAACTCTTATGACTCTTTTCTCATGTTGTGCATCATATAAGATACACGCTTTCATAAATATAGTTAAGCGCTCGGAAGATATATTTTTTTGATGATTGACTCGGTCAACTAATGTGATTAATAATTTTCCTTATCGACAAATGTGCATTGCAGTTTATGTTAGTAAGCCTTAATCAGTGGTTATCTTAAAGTTTACAAACATTTATATCTACGTATATATACTATCTTCAATCAAAGCACTCGAAGTGCTGACAGCAAGTGGCTCACAGATGATTTCTAAGTATATGAACCCTGCCCAAAACGCATTTTGGGCTACAAAACCGCTTCCCTGCTCACTCGTTATATTTACTATAAGCCTCAAAGAACAACACTATAGCAAAATGTATATATTTAGCGAAGTCATTGTTTCATGTAAGGCTACTTTTTAACGCCCAGAGCAGAGCATTTCTTACAATTGAACACATTTTCTTAAAAATATTAATAATGTTCAAATATCAATGGTAGAGAAAGGAGTGTTTTTTATTTTTCCACTTAATAATTTCTAACAAAACCAAGTTCGAAACACCTTCTCCCCTCCCCACCTAGCCCTTTCTCAAATACCAGAAATAGTGGGATATTACCATTCATTGTCTGATAGGCCACGTGATACTATAACAGTCAAACTATCAGAGTCTATTTATAGTAATCACGACCTTTGTGAAGTAGGGTAGTTATAACTTATGCAGTTTCTATAAGTTTTGCAGTTTAAACAGTTCAATATTAATTTTCTCCGCAAGGTAATATAACGCTGTGCTTTCAAATAAATTTTCACGTTCATATTATGAAGGTTTACTTCTATTCCTTTCGCCGAAGTTTCAACCTTAGAAGAACTACTTTGCCGGAAAGCCTTTGGGGGTTCAGAATGTCAGGGACGGACTTAGTGCTTTTCAGAATAGCTCCTGCGAGCAACTTGCTCAAAATCCTGCTACGACCTCATTAGAAATTTACAAAAAGTTAAAAAGATTTATATCACAATTTCACAAAACTTCTTCTCTAGAAGCAAACATCTTGTACAAAAATGCACCCATGCAGCACTTAGAAATCAACATACTTTGTGCAGTCTTCGAAATCCGCCAAATTGAATGTGGATGAAATATGAAATATTTTCTATTCTAAACATTTTCATCTTGTTTGTGTCTAATATATGTAATCTTTCACCCGAATTCTACCTGTGGTTATAACTTCACTAAGACATTTTATCATGAAAGTGATTGAAGGACTTCGCAAACTTTGTTTCTAGTTCAGCCATTTTCTCTAGATCATCCTTAACGATTTTCGTTTTTTCATCGAAGCTCATACGGGTATCACTCACTTTTTCCTTCAGGTTTTCGATTGTATTGACAGATTTTGTCATTTCTGATTTCATTGTTTCCATTTGAAATTCCATGCGAACCATCTTTTCCAACACTTTCTCTTCGAAATCATACTTTGAGCAATGAGGTTCTTCACTGCTTACATTGAGAGAGAGAGAGTCAGAAAGAGAAACAAAGCTAACACTACTTTTTTCCACATTGTTTAATTGTCCTTTTTTTCTTGGAGTTTTTATTCAAGTTATAATACTTGCTCACTGAATCCCTTCGCAGCACTGTGCAAAATATTTAGATGTAAGGGATATCAAGGAATCTTAAGCTGAGGGCTGTTCAATAGTAGTTCTGTGGTATTATTTCCATTCAAACTATACTTAACTTGAAATTATGGATATATATCTGGCTTCTAATATTGAATTACATACAAATGTAGACTGACAATTTTATGTCGATATACATCTGATATTTATAGATATAGGCTGAAAATTCGATTGTATGCCGATAAACAATCTGACATTGATAAATATAGGCTGACATTTTTATGTCGATATACAAGCTAACATCTCATAATATAAAGTTTTATTTAAATTGCAGCCTTTTCGCTCTAGCTTGATTATTCACTCAAATAGACAACACCACTCACACATAGACTCAGACGTGTGAACTCGGCTCTTGTGGCGGAAACAAAAAGGCTTTGCATATAAGCATCCTTGTCTTCTATTTTCGTTGCGCTATGTATGACATTGTCACACTTAAACCCGGTTTGGCAGCTGAAGAACAACGTGCACTGTTGTTAATACAAAATTCAAGGTAAATGTGTTTTATTTAGGAAATATATTTTACTTTTAAATGATATACCGGATCATATATCACGATTTGGAGTTCATACGTGTAATAATCTAATCACGAAGGCCGAAGGTCGAAAAATCTCTTTTAAATGATATATCGGGTCGAATATCACGATTTGGAGCTGATGCGTAGTAATCTATTTACGCAGCCCGAAGGCCTGAGTAATTAATTACGAAGCCTCTGAACGACAAATCGTGGTATATGATCAGTATACCACTCAAAAGTAAAATATATTTCCACTCTAACACATAACTTACAAACAAAATCCGAAGGGGTACTATTTACTTAAGGTAGTGGATGTGTAATGAGTACTTCCTGTTTAAGGATCATTTGGAATACTTTGGATTTTATAGCAGTACCTATTTTGTACTGTGGCGCAGTGGTTAGAGCGTCTGCTTTGAGATCAAGAGGTCCTGAGTTCAATCCCCGACGGAGCCAAAACTTTTTTTCGTTATTTTTTCTTTTTTAGTTATCAAACTGAATAACATGAAAAATTAAGCCATATTACAAGATTTGAAAACTGTATCTTAATTTTCCTTGATTTTATCAAGCTGTACAGTTACTTGAAAATACAAAAATTGACCGTGCTTATTTTTAAAAGTTGAATATCTCAAAAAGTAGACTGTAAAACATTTTTATTTTTTCCTATATTTCAATTCATATACTACTTATAAAAGTTTTGTAATCGATAGTGATGGCCCTACTCCGAATCTTTTGCTAAAGTTGTGTATATGTACATGTGTGATATGTCTCGTGGCAAAATTAGGAAAATTGTCTACCCTAGTTTTTGGCATTATTGCATATTTTTTGTTACACATGTTAAGCTTGTAGAATTATAATTCATGTTTTGTAATTCTACATTGCTTGCAGTACTTTTTGAACCTGGAAAAAATTTAAATGTAAACAGATACTTGCAAACATAC
>JAFMSR010002338.1:0-25004 GCA_022818135.1 Saxidomus purpurata
AATAATGAAAATTAAATTGTCGCAAATATTTCCAAATTTACAGTAACTAAGTTTTAGAAATTTAGCTTGGTAAAGATTAGACACAATTAATTTCTAGAAGTGCCTTTTACCTTTCTTCTGTCTGTAGACAAGGAGGGGTCAGCGTAAGGTATAATGATTTATTTTACATTAAGCCATGTGTAGAGTTACTCGGAACATGCTTGCTACCACTATCTATCCATTCATAAGCATACTTAAACCAAAAAGTCAATAACAAGCTAATTTTGCATGTTTAAACAGGTTTTTCAGGAAAGATTAAAACTTTGGACAGTGAGTTTCTATGTTATTGGTGTTGGTCTATAGGGAAAACTAGTGTTTGGACTCATTTTTGTCGCTTGTTTACCTTGTGCAGTAACATTTAAAAATGTTTAGCCTGTTTACTCTAGTTATTCTTGTTATGCATTTATGGAATCTTCAGTTGTTTTCAAACTTGGCACTTTGGTTATTTCTCCTTCCTAAGATAATGGTTATTCAGATTTCATAAAAACAGCCAAACTGCTTGTTGATGCAATATAACAGTTAACTTCTACAAGCCTTGTGATGTATAATAATTGTAGATTTTAACAGCCATTGATCTGATACAATTTAATACATTTCTTCTTCCCTTGTTTCATATCAACTTTTTTGTACTGTTATATCCATACATAAGAGTTCATATACCAATGCATAATAAATTAAGCACAGTTATCCATACATTAAGGGATAATGTACAGTTATCCATACATGAGAGATCATGTATATGTACAGTTATCCATACATGAGAGATCATGTATATGTACAGTTATCCATACATGAGAGATCATGTATATGTACAGTTATCCATACATGAGAGATCATGTACCGGTATATGTACAGTTATCCGTACATGAGAGATCATGTATATGTACAGTTATCCATACATGAGAGATCATGTATATGTACAGTTATCCATACATGAGAGATCATGTATATGTACAGTTATCCATACATGAGAGATCATGTACAGTTATCCATATATATAAGAGTTCATGTACAGTTATCCATACATAAGAGATCATGTACAACTGTCAATACATAAGAGACCAAGTACAACTGTCCATACATAAGAGACCAAGTACAACTGTCCATACATAAGAGATCAAGTACAACTGTCCATACATAAGAGATCATGTACAACTGTCCATACATAAGAGATCAAGTACAACTGTCCATACATAAGAGATCAAGTACAACTGTCCATACATAAGAGATCATGTACAACTGTCCATACATAAGAGATCATGTACAACTGTCCATACATAAGAGATCATGTACAACTGTCCATACATAAGAGATCAAGTACACTTATCCATACATAAGAGATCATGAACAGTTATACATAAATAAAAGATCATGTACAACCAAGCTGACTGTTTCATGTACTGGTAGTGAAGACACCTATGCTTGTTTTATCATTTCATCCTAGTTTCATTTTTTAACTGTCTTCACAATAATGTTTTGCGTATTATAATAGTTTGCAATACTTTTGTGTACTGCTTTTAAGCTTGCATTTAAAGGAAGTTTCATTTTTTCTCCTTCCTTGTTTTTTTTTTGTCAGGCTTCTCTAGCTTTTTATGCTCCCTCACAGGTGTGATGGTTTATGTTGATTTATAATACTGGTAAATGTATGCAATATGATTAAGATTTTCCATAAATGCATGTGTGTATTTCAACTAACAATTTCCATAAATACCGGCATTGCAACTAAAATGTTTTATGAATACATGCATTGCAACTATGCTCATCCATAACTCCTAGCATTGCAACTTAGATTATCCATAACTCCTAGCATTGCAACTTGGATTATCCATAACTCCTAGCATTGCAACTTGGATTATCCATAACTCCTAGCATTACAACTTGGATTATCAATAACTCCTAGCATTGCAACTTGGATTATCCATAACTCCTAGCATTGCAACTTGGATTATCCATAACTCCTAGCATTGCAACTTGGATTATCCATAACTCCTAGCATTGCAACTTGGATTATCCATAACTCCTAGCTTGCACTTGGTTATCCATACTCCTAGCATTGACACTCCACTCCTAGATTGCACTTGGATTATCCATAACTCCTAGTATTGCAACTTGGATTATCCTTAACTCCTAGCTTGCAACTTGGATTATCCATAACTCCTAGCATTGCAACTTGGATTATCATAACTCCTAGCTTGCAACTTGGATTATCAAACTCCTAGATTGCAACTTGGATTATCCATAACTCCTAGCTTGCAACTTGGATTATCCATAACTCCTAGCTTGCAACTTGGATTATCATAACTCCTAGCTTGCAACTTGGATTATCCATAATCAGCTTGCAACTTGGATTATCCATAACTCCTAGCATTGCAACTTGGATTATCCATAATCCTAGCGCCTTTTTCCTTCCCCCCCCCCCCCCCCCCCCCCCCCCCCCCCCCCCCCCCCCCCCCCCCCCCCCCCCCCCCCCCCCCCCCCCCCCCCCCCCCCCCCCCCCCCCCCCCCCCCCCCCCCCCCCCCCCCCCCCCCCCCTTGCAACTTGGATTATCCATAACTCCTAGCATTGCAACTTGGATTATCCGTAACTCCTAGCATTGCAACTAAGATTTTCCTTAAAGCATACATAGTAACTAAGACTTTCCAGGAGTACAAACATTGTATTACTTGGATTTTCCATAAATACCTGCATTGCAGCTTAGAACTCCCGATTATACATGCATAGTAACTAGAGTTTTCTATAAAGACAAAAAAGTATAAAGACTTGCAAGACAACTAAAGTTTTCCAGGACATTCCCTCAGTACAGATCTTTCTCTAAGTAACAAAAAACAAAAGCCCTTACAGTAATATCTGTTGCTTGAACTGAATATAGGTGAAAGATATCTTTTGATAGATTAATTTAAGATATAAGTATTTTGCAGTAAAACTTAAAACCACAAAGGTAGAGTGGATTGTACAGCCATCAATGTTGTCTCAGTGATGCACTAAGAAACCATATTAATGTGGTAGAAGAAATGGTTTTCTACAAGTATGATTTCCACAGTCTTTAAAAATGTTTCACTCCTCTTTATTTGAATTGTTTCTCTTTTTTCAGCAGGCCCAGCATAATGCTTATGCACCAAAGTAGATCTGTGAAGCTCTGGTTATAAAAAAGACAAACAGAACCTGAAAGCTACAGAGGAACAACAACTGTATGATTGAACCAAAAACAAGCAAGTCATAAAATCATAAAGTGAAAGTCACGGATACATGGAAAAAATAATATCTGGTAAAAGTGATGAATGATTCATGAAAAAAGTGATCGATAAATGGAAGGTGGTGAACAAAGTGGATCATTTGCATACTGTCATGTATATACTGTAAATTTAAAACCTATTAAATCCTGCTTGATCATCTCAGTATTGGGCAATGAAAAGTGTTTATAGTAAATCAAGACAATGTTTGATATTTTACATTGCAGTTATATAATGTTCTAACATGACTCACGATTTTGTCTCTGTATACGTACAAAGGGTAGAAAAATTAAACAAAGCGCCAAAAATGACATCATTTTTGCCACATGATGTTAAATAAATAGCTGCGTAGAAATTAATGCTTTGCATTTATTCACACTTGATATCTGGTCATGTTAGAATTGAAATAACATCCTTTTCAGCATTGCTATCATCAGCTAATAAACAACTCTTGGTTGTTCTGATGCACAGTTATAAACCATGTGACTCAGGCCTGCGGCATTTGTGATTAATAACTGCACATCAGAACTCCTAATCATTGTGTATTAGGCAGTGAACACTGCAGGATTGGATATTATTTCATAAGTATATAATATTTGAGTTGAAATATTTCAAGTAAAGTCATGTTAGACACAACTTCATGTATAGATTGTTCCGTTTCAAATTTGATATGATGAATTTTTACGAACTGTTTTATTAAAGTCTTCTTGTACACTTGGCCCTAGGGGTCTGTGCCATATTTGTTTGAATGGGGTTAATGTTAGGCATGTTTTTTTTTTTACATCTGTCACAACAGCCAGGACATCACTGACGTTGATGGAAAATTCGTCGAAAAAAAATACATTTATATGATCAAATGTTACTGAATGATTATCATTTTGTATGTTATAGTTTTTACACATACAGGGTTGTGTAAGTGAAAGATTATTTTATGTCAGAACTCCGATTTATGGAAGTTTGTGACACAGTTTATAAGAGATTCATCTGTTTATGACAATCATATACTGTGAAAAGTCTTTATATTCGCAAGTTGTTAATAATTTCACAATTTCCTATTTATTCATTGAGTGTCCAATTTCATGAGCGAGCACTATTCTTTAATGTAATCTTTGTTTGTTTGTCGTTTTAGCAAGCGTGATGAATTCACAAAGTGCTCCATCCACGAAAATTAGTGACAATAAAAACCTTGCTCAAAAAGTATTCTGTGAAGGTTTTTTGTTTCACCAGAAATTAATTTTAGCATTAATAGTACAATCTTTCAAATTCTATTTCCTCGTTTATACGTCTATCAAATAATGAAGTAATACTCTAGAATTTGCATAATACGTTTTATTTTTTTATTATCACTGTGTTTCAGAGGAATCCAATTTGTACATGCAGTAGTATAGCATCATGAAGACGTCTTAAAATGTTACGAAGCCTGTAGATATTATTTTCTAGTATTAGCCATTGTCCCTTGCTTTTTTTTCTGCTTTTTTTAGCTCGACTTTTCTATGAAAAGGGGAGCTATCCTACTCGCCCCGGCGTCGGCGTCTGCGTCGGCGTCGGCGTTGGCGTCACACCTGGGCCCCCTTAGTTTTTCGTACCACCCCACTTTATTTCAAAAGTATTAGAGGTATGGCTTTGAAACTTACCATACTTGTTTACCATCATAACCTCCATCTACAGACAAGAGTACATAACTCTGTCAAGGTTTTTGACAGAATTATGGCCCTTTTTTACTTAGAAAGTGTATTGAGCTTGGTTAAGTTTTTCGTACCGCCTCACTTTTATTTCAAAACCATTGGAGGTATTGCTTTGAAACTAACCATACTTGTTTACCATCACGACCTTCATCAACAGACAAGAGGACATAACTCTGTCAAGGTTTTTGACAGAATTATGCCCCTTTTTGACTTAGAAAATACATTGAATATGTCCACTTATTGCCTTAACCCTTTGAGATATTGCCTTTGAAACTTTTAATGCCTATTTCACATCAGTACCCCCATCTGTACGCAAGAGAAGGTACTCTGTCAGGGATTTGTTTTAAAATTAAGGCCTTTTTATCGACTTAGAATCTTGGTTAAGTTTTTCGTACCAGTCCACTTTTTGACTGAACTGTTTGAGATATTAATTTGAAAGTTGGAATACTTGTTTACCATCATGATTTCCAAACATGGGCAGGAGAAGGTAATTCTGTCAAGGATTTTTTTGATTATGGCCCTTTTTAACTTAGAAACTCAGTTAAATTTTTCCCCATTCTTGTCCACTTGTTAACTTAACCATTTGAGATATTACTTTGAAAGTTGGAGTACTTATGTACCATCGTAAGACCTATCTGTAAGCAAAAGAAGATAACTCTGTGAAAATTTTTCTTGATTTGTACTTAGAAATTCCTAGTTAAAGTCTTGTGTGCCCTTAATTAACTGTCAAGTTTTGTTTTATTGGCAACCTAAAATCGAGCACGCTGTCCTACTGACGCTCTTTTTTTGGCCCCTATTGGGTTACCCCATTTATTTTCCCCATCATATTGGTAAGGCATGGGTCTGGGAACCAATCCCTTGCTTCGTAGTCCCTTTGGATGTGCTGTAAATATATTGAAGGAAACTATTTGATTAAACAATATCAATTTTTACAATATAGAAAGAAAACTGTAGATCTATTATCTATGACAACTTTGAAGAAAACCGTAGAACTAGTTTTGCATGATGGCCAAAATAATCATATATCCTTTAATACTTTTGAAGCTTGTAACTTAAAATCGATTTTTGTTTTATTTTGAATTTTTTCTCAGTGTTGTGATGAAATATTCAGCAGTGCTGTTTGTTATAAATTTGTATTTTTCTATCTTGAAATTATATTTTATATACTTTTTTTACGATGTGTACTGTTTACTAAATACATACGTATGTTAATACTGAAATATACATTTGTATATAACTATTATTGAATTGTTTATATTCAATTAAAATAATTTAGAGACTTTGTTCTGTTGATTGTTCATGCCCAGAGGATTTCCATGCAGGAATGTATGTTATGGTAAAGATGACATCATAAGGTACAAAAGAAACAACAACATGTTACATGTACAACATTTTCACACTATGTTGGATTTCCAGCTCAGCTTCACATACGCCATAGTCACCATTAATTGTCTTTTCATACGGCCATTCAGTGTCTTCAAACAACACATCGCCTTTGATTTTAAAGCATCGATTGTACATAGAGGACGAAAATCTGTCTTGGATGGTCCTCTACCAAATTTGTTAAAAGATTATATACTGTTCAGAGCTTAGGTTGTCATGGCAATAGAAATTGAGAAAACTTTATAGAGAAGTATTCATTAAAGTTCAAGCGATGGTGGGTGACAAGAACTCTGGAACGGTATAAAAGGCAGATGACATAGAAATAGAAGGTCTGCAGACAACATGGGTAAAGAAGGATTTTCTCTTATGCAGACAATATAGACAAAGAAGGGTGTTGAAAAATACAGACAATATAGATTGTGTATGAAACCTTTCTATATGCATTTCAACGAATTATCTCATCATGCAAACTATCACAGGTGGTAAATGAATTCTCTGGGATCTCTTGTCCTCTTACCAGGTATATTCATGTAATTGGTCCATTCAAGTTGTAAATCTATGATTAATAAATTTTGAACCAAAAGTAAAGCGAAGTGGAGTATAACTGGAGGGATCGCTGATTAAGTGATGCATATCACTGTGTGTTTTCTTGCGGTTGGAACATTGGTTTTACTTTTTTTTGGGAAATTAAAGTTGAACACAAATTTCATGAACTGACTATTTTTAATGGTTTTGGAGATAAAGTATCCTGACGTAAGTGACCTTTGACCCCTAAATATGATCTTAAACTTACCTAATTTTGTTGGTGAATGGCTTTTACACGTCGATCGTCGTCTCGATGAGATTAACGTTTTGGCGAACTCAAGATGTTGAGGAGTTATAATCTCATAAGTCATGAGATTTGACCCCTGAGTTTCATGAAAATCCCTGTATGGTTTACAGTAGCGTATCTTCAATGGCCTGACTCCAAAATCTGACCTTGAACCGATGTTTTACAATGTCATAAGTTTTAAGAACCATAGGCGTAGGGACAAATAGCCTCATACCCTTGACCCCTATTACAATCTCAAGGTTTAGCAGATATAACCTCATGGCCTTCGACCCCAAAATATGTTTACCTTGTCTCCAGCCACGGTAGTAGATCTCAAGTCAAATAAACACACTCTATGACACCTGTACTCGTTGCAAAGCTAGTTAAATAAGAGTTTGTTATTTAGAGTTTTTACAATCACTATGCTCAGTTTATCTTTTCAACAATCTGTGAAATACCAAATGTATACAGGTTACAGATTTCAGAATGTAGTGGCTAGAGTTACGGAAGTTCCTAATACTCTCTTAAAGATTTTATAAGGATTGGCTATGTTTTGGAGGTTATTTTAGGCATTTGACATGCTGCTTGTAGGGTATGCATTTTGGTCTTAATATCGAGGTCGGTCATAAGTCGATGGCGGTCTTAATGACCCTGAATCTTAATGGAAATTTCCTGATATATGGTTAACTTAGACATGTGAGTATTACCTGATGGTCCTTGATCCCAGAGTCTGACCTTCAACAGTATCATTCGGTTAAGTCAGAAATTGTGAAATTACATCATCATTATCCACTAACTGGGTTGAAGATTTGATAAATTCTCAACACCTTTGAATAAATACTCTCCTTTCTTCCTTCATGGAATTTAGATTTTAAGGAAATCCCAGTATGACATGGTATTAGATTGTAACCCCCAACTAATCATTGTAATGTACCACTTGTCTGTATTTTACAAAATTAGAAGCAGAAGACTGTAGCACTTCAACGCTAAAATAGTTAATAAAATCTGTAAATATAGCTTACGTGAATGTGTCCACTGATAACTTTTGTTCATTCATTCGTAAACAAGCATGGACCTTATGGGATCTTTTCATTCATTCCTGAGAAAGAATAAAAAAGTACACGACCCTATAGAGAATTATGGTACTGATTTGAAAACTCCAATAAAATCTTTAGGGGTATCTGTTAAACATATATTTTGCCTGACGGCCTATTTTAAACAAAGGTTAACAAGCGTTGCATGTCAGTTTGTTAGGAATTCCAGGTTGAACAAGATCGGATTTTTCTTCAAGTTCAGGGAATTGTAGATTGTTTAAACTCATGCCCTTAGCGTTTAAGTTGACTTCGGCACTAAGGGGTGAGCTTAGTCTTGATATAGTTAAAAAAAAGACTTAAAGCTAATTCTTGTTGTGACTCCGGCTAAAGGTCATTAGTACTCTGGTAAACGATATGGGTCATCATGGCTTCTTGTCTAAGGAAATACTTTAAAAACTTTTTTTGGTCTTAAAACATGAGGCTTAGGTAGATGTTGTAAAGCGTCGCCTAGTGGTCCTCCAAGATTTCTGGGGTCAAAATTGGGCAACCCAGGGGACATTATTTTACATAGGCTATAATAGCAAAATATTTAGAAATTCTCCATAATTGCAAGGTATAGAGTTTAGATATTTTGTATCTAACATTATCCGATGGTCCTCTGCCTAAAATGTTCTAACTTTTCCACTAAGATCAAAACTGGTCCCGCCCGTTTTACCTAGTTTTAACTGTTGCAGTGTACTGTACTATTTTTTTCTTCTATTGTTGACCTTGTATAGTAGCCAATGGTAGCCAGGTGGATGATTTAGGGCCATCTTGGCCAATATTAATCTTTCAGGGTCTTGGTCGAGTTAGAATACTGGTCATCTCGGATTGTAAAACTAGGTCAACAGGTCAGATCTCAGAGATATCTTGCGCATGCAAATAGACTACAGTTTTCATTGGATCGCCTAGAAACGAAGTCTATGTCGTGTTCGAATATGGATCATCACGGGTATAACACTAGGTCACTGGGTCCAATCTCAGGGGAACCTTGCTCTGACCTTTTGACCTATTTTTGCCCTTTCTGCTACAGGCGACATTTTTCATATTACATTGTAAGTTCAACAGTTGTTGTAGGATTTTAACGACCGTTCCAATCCTATTTTGGTTATTTTAACATGCGGACAGTTTACCTAACCAGTATTAGCTAGACTCCTTTTCTCTGTAAGAAACTGCCAACTTTATCACATGGTAGAAGGGTAAGAACCCATGTCCCTCAATCTATGAGAGGTTACAGTGATTTCAAGTCGACAACTCTAACGGGGGACAAACAACAGTTTTGCTTCTTTCCGATTAGTATATATACCGATCCATCTTTTAATTTTGTTATATTCTGCTTATACATTTTATCTTGGCATTAATGAAGAACTAATTTCTTGTATGCTTTTAGATTTAAAAGAAAAGAAAGACAATATAATTTCAATATTTTTTATTCTTTTTAGTTGAAAACCCAAATCTGTTTAACATAGCTTTGAATGCGGTACATTATTTTGCTACACATTATAACAGGAAGTCATGTTGATTAGTTTTGACATTGCTAGAAAACTTCGATTTCGTCCGAAATAAAAGTTGCTACACATGTTTTAAGAAAACTACTATTGTGTGTAATTTCTTGTGACTGTGTCTGATATCTTGTAATTGTATATGTGATTTTTTGTAACTGTGGGCAATTTCTTGTGATTGTATCTGATTCATTGTGATTAATATGTGTGATTATTTTCTTGTGATTGTGTGCGATTTCTAGTGATTGTGTGCGATTTCTTGTGATTGCAACTCTATGTAGTATTTCATAAACTTTTGGATTCTGACTGAATACTCAAGGAATACAATCACATTTCAGTCGCTGTTACAAAGTTTTCCTTATTGTTCAATTTTGTATTAGAAATTGAACAGATCGTCCTTAGGGGAGAAAAAGAATACAACGCCTACATACACAAATACACATAATGTGTCCATTTATATAAATATTGCAAAGGAGAACGTATCTGTTTGAAGCTGTTTAATATATGCTGTACAGCGTTAAAGGAACACACGAATGATTTCAATACATGTAGATCTATACAGTAAACTCCGTATATAACGACTACGGATATACATGTATATAGCGAACTTCCGAAAAAGGTGAACACATTTTCTGTGCCCGATTTTTTTACCTCTAAATAAATATGAAAATGCTATAACATGGATATATCATACTCGTAACATACAACTCCGCAGTATTTAAAGCAACTGCTCGGCTTTCAACAAAACGAAATCCAATTTTGGTATACATGTATATTCATCAACTTAGTAAGAATTGAAGCTGAATCCGTAGATGTAGATTTCTCTAATTCCATATTGTTTGTTATTTCATCCTCGTGAAAGAGACATAGCAGTTACAATGCACATATTTCTAATCTGATACAAAAATGTAGTATCTTTATATTTTCAATCACTTCGCCGTTGGTCTCAACATAGAACGGCTAATGTATTATTCAACACTGACATTTGATAGAGCACTGCCATTTAATGAACAGTTATTTACTATTTAATACACACTTTAATATACCACGAGTTATCGCACACAGTAGATCGGCAATAATCGGCAAATCTGTACTTTCTTCTACCGTATTCCTCATCATATAATGATATTTCACCAGTTTATTAAAACTGATTCGTGTTTATGTATTACCTTACACTAGAGGCTGTATATATATTATCAAATTAAGGTTATTTGAATCAGCTGAACAAGTAATTTGTGACGAATATACAAATGGTCAATCTTTAGCAGGAGTTGTCGTTCCAGTTACGCTTAGGACAGGATCGACAACTCTTGATCGATCTTTGGATTGTTCCAACTACGCTGACACACATGTTGATGGGAAAGGAACGACAATTCCTGTTAGAGATTGACAAATGGCAAAATCAAGCATGAATCGAAACTCCTCTCCTTTTGCCATGGTACAGATATGTACAGCACACGACATACATCACGGGTGATCCCACTGGAACTTGTCATGACGCCAACCACTTGAAAACGGTCATATAGTTCATTATTATAACAGTAACTATGCAGTAAATAGAACTAGAGGGATGGATGGAATCATTTCCTCCCCGAATCGCACCGACATTTTCACCCTTTACATCATCTAGAATTGAATAAGAAATATGTTTTAGTTATACGATGAAATAAAGAAACGATTAAAATTTAGTACAGTTTTTTCACAAAACATTCCTATTTCTTTTTTAAGCAATCTTTGTATCTTTTTACTATGACGTCATCGTTCTTGCGTCTCTTTGGTAACTGTCCATTAATATATATATATATCGGTAAGATATTTTTATCTTGACCACTATCTACGCTTCATACTCCTGCGTCATAAGTGATGCTCTAGACAGAGTGAAGGAGGAAATAAATTCAGCAGTTCGTCGTCTCAAACGTTACCATGGGGAGAACAGTTTCAATTTTTGAATGCACCGCTCAGTTTCGCTAAGTTAAGTTTAATCTCAAGACTGGCACATATCCAGTGATTTATGACTTGCCAATGGTTTCAAAGCCTTAGCTCATGGTGTATGAAGTAATCTATGACTTGCCAATAGTTTCAAGCCTTAGATCATGGCGTATTAGGTCATCTAAGACTTGCCAATGGTTTCAAAGCCTTAGATCACGGCGTATGAAGTCATCTAAGACTTGCCAGTGGTTTCAAAGCCTTAGATCATGGCGTTTGAATTCATATAAGACTTGCCAAGCGTTTCAAAGCCTTAGATCATGGCGTATGAAGTCATCTAAGACTTGCCAATGGTTTCAAAACTTTAGATCATGGCGTATGAAGTCATCTAAGAATAGAAAATGGTTTCAAAGCCTTAGATCATGGCGTATGAATTCATCTAAGACTTGCCAATGGTTTCAAAACCTAAGGTCATGGGTGTAGTGATTTATACTTGTCAAAGGTTTCAAAGCCTTAGATCATGGCGTATCCAGTAATTTATGACTTGTCAAAAGATCCAAAGCGTAAGGTCATGGGATTTGTAGTGATTTAATACTTGTCAAAGGTTTCAAAGCCTTAGATCATGGCGTATCCAGTGTTTAATGACTTGTTTCAAAGGATTCCCTAAAGCATCGCTCTTCCAGTGATATATGACTTGTCACGGGCTTCAAAGCCTAAGATCATGGCGTATCAAGTGATTAATGACTTGTCGAATGATTCAAAGCCTTAGGACATTGCGTATCCCGTGATTATTGACTTGTCAAAGGTTTCAAACCCTTAGGTCATGGCGTATCCAGTGATTTAAGACTTTTCAAAGGATTCAAAGCCTTAGATCATGGCGTATCCAGTGATCTTATACCTGACAAATGTTTCAAAGCCTGAGATCATGTTGTACATGTACTCAATGATTTAAAAAAGCTTGTCAAAGGTTTCAAAGCCTTAGGTCATGGCGTATCCAGTGATTATCAAAGATTTAAAGTCTTAAACCATGGCGTAACCAGTGATTTAAAGACTTGTCAAAGGTTTCAAGGCCTTATATCATGGCGTATGCAATAATTTATGACTTGTCAAAGGTTTTTTACCACGGCGTACCTTGTGATATAAAAAAGACTTGTCAAAGGTTTCAAAGCCTTATATCATGGCGTATGCAATAATTTATGACTTTTCAAAACCTTAGATCATGGCATGTCAAAGGTGTGCTTACTATTTTGATGATTACGCCTTCCAGGATTGTATCTACCTGAAATATCCTTGTCAACAACAGTCCATATCGGAGTCACAGCTGGCTGTACAATTATTGGCCGCGGTGTCGTTGTTGTATATCTACTCATATGTCTGGAATAATCTGAAAATGTAAATCGATCAATGACATCTGATAATGTAAATGCAATTATCTGAAAATGATAAAATAATAATCTGAAAAGCGCAAAAGAAATAATCTGAAATTGCAAGAGCAATAAACTGAAAATGTGATTCCTATACAAATACATACAATCATTTAGCTGTATGTTATCTGTAACTTATGTTGGTCTTCAAGCGACCTGACAACCATAGCGACATTTTCAAGTATTTGAAACAGATTATAGATATAAGATATTCTTAAAAGGGTTTCCACTAAGTCAAGTTCTAAATAAGAGATGTCACGGGATCATTTCGTATGCGTAATTAATGAGATATTTCATTGGTTCCATCGAAATACGGGTAGTTAATATTCGACCAATGAAAAAACGCGTTACATCCGCTGATGTAATAGAAATGGGAGTTCCGACGATGCAATCGTATGCGGAACAAGGATTTTTTTCTACAAAAAACATAGCTGTGTTACAGTAGAAAATACCGTTCAAACAAGTACGTTTTTTTTCTTATTCAGACATGGTTTTTTTGGTCTTTCTCAAAGCACGTCTTTCGAAAACTTGCTCAGAAGCAAACATTAACAACTTCGATTTTCCCAAATATTATCCCGAGTAGTAAGTATAGTAATTTTGTTTATATAATACTATTAGAGAAATACTTGGCGCACAGGTCGAGAAGTCTTCATCAATTTCAATTACATTATTCTGTGCACGTATTTCACGAACAATTAAGTTTTATATATAATATATAAGCCAGGGAGCGACTCATGTGGTGATATCGCAATCATCCATTACTTTTAAATTACAAAATGATATTCTATGAATATATAAAACTTTTCTTTCTAGTCAGTGGAATGCAGTAAATATTTGTCAATGCGTGAAAGGTAATTAAAAACTAACATGTTGAAAAGTGAGCAATAAATTTTTTTAATATGAATTAATTTTAAAAGTTTTGTTGCTTGAATCGTCCTTGCTGTATTTCTCTTCTACGAATGACTCCAATTCAGTACAATCTGTTCGAAAACCCTGGAGTATTCGGGTACATATTATACTAAATCGGTCATCACCTGTCAATCAAACAATTCTGGTGACCAATGGCAGGGTTACTTAATGTCACGTGAAAATAGCACATATGATTGTATGAATCAATCTCACTTGAAGATCTTGGACAAACATAAAGAAGGGACACAATAAAAACGGATTCTTTGTTTCTTTCAATCCCCTACTAAATAAATATATCAAATATTAAAGTTTAGATTTGCCTGTGCCAAAAACTAAAACAATAAATTAACACGTTAAAGAAATGTCGTAAAAGATGACTTGACCTTTTTGGGTTTTTTTTTCGCTTTCTTGAGTACGACGTTCTCTTGGTGAGCTATTAGTTTATACTAATTTATTTTAGCTCGATTGCGAAGAAAGCTTGTAGCTTATCGAGTCACTCTCAAGTCCGCTACCTGGAAAAACAGCACTGGTGTCATATAAGGAGGTAAGGTCGTGACTCCAGTGGGGTTCGAACCCGCAACCTCCAGGATGAGCGGCATACATCTTTACCTCTATCAAACTTCACAGCAACTAGTTTAAGTCATTGTTCCTTCCAACCAGTATATCCACTAGAGAAAAACATTCATATTTTCCACAGATATAGTGTGAATTAACAGGCTGGACACATGTCTTTCAATTACACGCTAGTACAGTTGACTTACGACAATATTATAGTGACATAGCAGAAGGGATCTTGTATTATTGTGTTAAATCTTTGGATATTTTCATAACAGATGTCATTATTTTCTAAATTTTTTATAGATAGTTTTTCACTTTCGATTAGTGATTATTTTGATCATGTGATTCCCAATGTGCTTTACCTTTTCATGCAATGGTTGTAAAATTTTGTGTACACATATACATATGACGTCACTGTCACATTATCCTAAATTTACTGTCTGGGAAGATACCAGACATATTCGAATATTTTCAATAAAAAACCCTACCATACAGTATCATAGTCTCTTTATCTCCACCGACGAAGTTATCCGCTACACACGTATACCGACCAAAGTCGTCGTTCGTTATCTCCTTTATTCGCAGGCTTAAAATCTTCTTTTGGTCAATATCTGTGTTGAATATTTCTACATTATATTTCCCACTTCTGAAATGACGAAGTTTTAAAATTTAAATGCACAAATTGTATTTTTTGGTAAAAGACAGAATCAAGTTTCGTTATATCGTAGTATACGTAAATTACTAACAGTAAATATCACTACGGGTTGTCCGTTGTCGAGTACTTAAGAGTCGCCGACTTGAACTTACTGTAACCTCTGACTGAGTGAGGTTATGGGTTTGAGCCCTGTTACCGATCATGTCTCTTTATAGGTTGCGAAGGATAGGGTTCTAGTTTAAGTTCTTCCTGGGAACGATGGTAAAATAAACCGCTCTCTGAAGAAATGACTACACTACAAACGAAATGGAATGGCGGGTTTTCATTGATGGATGATCTCGAGTCGCCCATTTCAGTGGAAAACATATTATTGGGCAATACATTTTGTATTTTAGTAAAATTTATTTCAAATTTACCTGTCTGCGGCTAGATCCATACCGTTTCTTTCCCAGGACATGGTACCATGAGGGTGCGCCGTAACCTCGCACTGTAGGAATGTTTCACGACCCGGATGTTGCCCAAGCCTTGCTGAGGGTAGAAACACTTCCGGTGGATCTGGAAAAATACTTTGATTCTTTTATTTTAATTGGAACTTTAGTCCGACAGTCTACATTAATTCCCTGCAACATTTATGAGGTTGTTTTTTGAAGTTATTGTAGGTTTAAAGGTCTACTGCTATACTGTCACACAGATTATATTATACATATTATATCATAGACCAATGTTTAGGTCAATACATTTTGTATATAGTTTTGTTGACCTGCTAAAAACTACTATTGACCGAGTCCGATATTATTCTAAGATTATTATATCTTAAAACTCATAGAAAATATTGAAATACGCGAAAATATTACAGAAATGAAACCAAGAAGTCCGCCGCGGCAGGTTTACACGCTATTTTCCATTCTACACGTACTTTTGCGGACCCGGCACGTGACCGCTATCGATCGCTATCGACCGCTACCGACCAATCAGGATTAAGTACCGGTATTTATGATAGGTTTACGATATTATATTAGATAAAAGTTTGAGCTTTGTTGGGAGTTACTGATAGACTAACTCTCTTTTTTTAGTGTTCAGTCCAAGGCTTAGTTTTTATGCTCATGAATTTTCTGTACGTATTTCATACTGTCTGCCTTCCTTATTTCAAAGGTCAAGTGTACTTACATCGCACTACTAGTTTGATTTCACGAGACTGCTCTGGTTCCACGCCATTGGCTGCTTCACAGACGTAACTTCCGCCGCATTCACGTGACACGTTGTGAATGATTAGAACCTCACCAAGTGCTCCAATTCCTGCAAATTAAATAGCATTGTAAGTACGAAATATCATTCTCAAGTTTAAAGGGCACTCCCTACATCTAGCAGATTATATTCTCCATACATTATGTGTTCAATTAACTTAAAATGATAACTAACAGTCTCAAAGATCAATATATAGAAAAGTGTCTCATTTTAGCACAAATAATCAACATAGCGACTCTTTGTAATAAATCGCTATCAACCAATTAATTGTACAACTTTACATAGATTAATGAATGTTTAACGGTACTTCAAAGTCTTTTAAAACGCTTGTGACTGGAATATATTGCTTAAACATTTAAGTTGATGTTATTATACTTGCATATATTAAATGATATATGCTTTAAAAGATATTTAATTTGACACCAGTTTTAGGGAGTGCCTTTATAGAATTACATAAATAACATTATCAGTGTAAAAGAGCATTATGTTAGTATAATAAATAACATTCCAAAATACAAATAAAGAAAATTATTATGAAAGCATAAAATAGCATTACACAAGTATGAAACAACTAATTACAAAACATACTAAATATGAAATAACACTCTCATCTCAGGTATAAAATAACGCCCTACGTATAAAAAGCACTCTCTAAGCATAAAAGATCAATCTACGTCTTCTCTTGGTATACAAAAACACTGTAAGAGTATGAAATAACATTAAACATATGAAATGACTGTAAGGGGGGCGGTGGTGTAGAGGTTAAGGTTTTTTTTCTAAAAATAGAAAAATGGGAAAAAATACAATACATGTATCTTTTTAAATTAGTTACAGTTGTATTATTGTGACCAAACTTAGTGTCTAGTAATTATTTACGAAAACCTTTGTGGGATTGTGATTCGGGGTCGTGGTCAAGGACACTGTTACTCAAAAAAATGGTAGTAAACACGTCCAAACTCCGCCAAAAAAATTGTGCATAGCAAATTGAAACAAAACGAAAATACCTCGCATTTGGCAATGAATTTAAAATGTGAAATGTTAAGAAACATTAACATGAAAAGTAAAAATAAGTAATACGAGGTCTTATTCATAGGACTGTGTTTCATCCACCCCCTAAGATTGCGTCTACAGAAACAAAATCCCACCGGTCACTCCAGTGTTAATCTCGTTCGTGCAAAACCAGAAAATATGAAATACTTCTCACCCTTAGAGAACATAAATTGTAATTCAAAACCGCTAAAATTAATTTCAGCACGTTCTACTCGCGTAACAGGCATGGCGTTCGGCAGTATTTTGACACATCACGATGTGCACGTGCATACTTTATTTGCTCATTTACAAATCCCTGAGTTTCTGTAAATCTGCAATTCTATGAGCAGAGTTGCTGGTGACGAAGCCGACTTGTGTCCACCACTAACATGTCATTTAGTGGAGCATATTCATGCACAGTGTTCATTTTTATTTACGAGTATCAACTAAAACTCAAATATGTGTACAGCTCATTTAGGATAATGCGACAGTGACCCAGCCTGTCTTGCACGCTATGCATTTGTGGTAAGCTTTTGTATACGTCAGTGCCACATTATTCTAGATGAAACTGTAATGACTTACTCTCTTTGTGTTGCATAGGATCTGACGAATATCTAAACCAGGATATCACAGGCTGGGGTAGCCCCGTGGCGTTACACACCAGTGTCACCGTGTCCCCTTCCTGCACAGTCATGTCAGTGCTAGAATACTGGTCTATAATATACGGTGGAACTGAAAGACATATATCACAATAGTGTGAATAAACAGTCAAACATGTAATCAACAGCACTCAACGGGGTGCATCAAAGCAGTTTGCAGATTAATACGGCTGTGTTTAGCTCATTTATACCTCTATTTTTCACAATGGGCCTTTTGACTTCCAATTTGGACAAGTCTGTTTCCTTAAATAGGGGTATTTTGCAGAGTTGTAATAAATAAAGCTAAGAACTTAAATCCTGAGCAGACGACATTATGTTTGTCGTAGCTGTTTGAAAAGGTATACATTTATATTGTATGTGTTAATGTATAAATGGCCCATTGGCATACATCAGTATTTGCTGATAACGGCAGGTGGCTGCCAAATTGGAGCGACCATTAACACGGGTTCACCTGTACACTATTTAAAATTAAAAATTTGAAATGCAAAATATGTGAAAGATGTGTGCACACAATCTGCTTTTCTCCGCTTTTAAAAAAGGCGCAATTTGTTAAATAAGATCTTTTAACGGATTTATGAACATGTTTGTACGTGCGGAAGCCTTCAATTGATTAACTAAACCTTACGTTTGCCTTATTTCAAACATTAAATCAGGAGAAAAATGTCATACAAACCTCATTTGTACTACTTCAGTAATCCATGTTGAAGGAAATTACATCTATAATAGGCATGAGAGCATGTCGCATGTAGGAGGTTCGTAATTGCAAAACGGTTTCTTGTCTGATATTGGTATTTAGTGGAAGCTCACGCAAGTTTGGGGAAGGGGAAGTGCTTGTTCTAAATATGTTATACCTATCTTGATCTAGTACTACAGATAAACGTCATTCGCTGAACAGTGATTTCACTTTTAACTTGATATAATGCAACGATAAAAACCGAGGAGAACGTGTATGTAAAGCTTCATTTCCTGTTGTTTTGCTATACAAATGCATATTGCGAGTGAAATGGGTGAACTGTACTCACTTTTTGTAGGCAAAACCAATTACATGTTTGAACTTATTTATGTAAGAGCATTTTAATCACTACTGCAATTTGCTCCATTTTAGGACGAACTATGAATACGTCCGCTAGTACCTGCCGGAACTGTTTCCGTCTGTCGGCGGAACTCCAGGGAGCAGTCACCGGGAGTAGTTAATGTAAGTTGCAAGAACTAAGCACGTTCTACAATCGATGTAAAATTAAATATATTAAACTAAACTGAACTGTAGACCCTGGGCAAAAGGGTGCATTAAAGCTGCTCGCTCACAGATTTTGAAGAAAAATTAAAGTTCTTCAAACTCTCTGAAAATATGATATTTTAGAATAAAAAATTAAGTACAAATGTTCTAGGATAATCCCTGTAAAGTATATCTGTATCGCTGCCAAATTATAAAGCTTTTGTATAGATTCTATCACTTTTTTGCACAAGAAACTGTGAACGGGTAGCTTTAAAGAGAAACTGAAATATAACAGCAACATATAGTGTATTGTATTATTTTCTTACCTAATACATTTAAAATAACGTCTCTATGTTTGGGTGGCTGAGTGCCGATTTGACAAACATAGTTTCCGCGATCCAAATATCTGACGTCACGTATATGTAGGTTCCACATCTGTTTCAATGGACGCTCTATACTTAACCTTTGGTCATCTACAATACGTTTATCATTATGTGTGAGCACAAACCCTTCTGCGTCCGTCCAGACAACCTACAAGAAGACAAACACAAAAAGTTAATGCCAAAAACTATACACGCAAACATACCGAAGCTCACAGCATCTTGCAGTTAAGGTAAAACATATGGAAACCCTGGGGGACTTATAGCATCGGTTTTTCAAAATTCGAGCATCGAGTTTCATAAATTGGAAGTAAGAAGTTAGAAGCAAGGATGTTGAAACATGGAAGTCAAAAATAAGGAAGCAAGAAGTCAGGAAGTTGGAAGTCAGTAGTAGGGAAGTTAGAAGTCCCTAAAGGACTTCCGTAATTGCACGCCCTACATTCTAAGTAATTCTTGAAAATAAGTAACAGGGTGAATATTGATACATTCCATGCGAGAATTATAACAATAACAGCGAACCTTTTTTGTCAGTCTTTTTACGACATCAAAATGATAAAATGTAACTCTGAATAAAGCGTGCATACTTGACAAGTTACACTGCAAGCTCCAGGCCTGAGACTCGTTATAATATTTTTACATATAAATTAAATACAAATACACACAAATGGCAGGGTTAAATCAAGCTTACAGGATCGTGTCAAATATCTATCTATTTTACCGCAATATCCATAGAACAATTGCGATGACATTAATTATGAAAAAACATGTCATTTACTTTAGAAATATAATGTTTATTAAAGCAGCGTTCCTCATTATTCTAAACCGACTTCCAGAACACTTCGCAGAAATATGTTGTAAATGTGCTGTATTTTGCTTGCAAACCCTGGGGACCAATTGTAACTCATGTACGGGAACGTTTACAATGCCAAACACGCTCTAGGGTCTTGTTTCTTGTCTAATTTTCTATGTATTTGATCTGTGCTGGCTACATCAAACATCTATTGAGCGAAAAAGTTGTATGAGGGAGTGTCTCAAACTGATGTAATAGAAATCGTAAGTTTTATTTTCAGTTATAAAAGTTATATTTCTGTTTGGCTCTTTCCTGTCGTTAGTTCGTTCACAGCTTTCATGTCCTCTCAAATCGCCATCTTAACTTTGCCACCAAAAAGTAAATTGTGAACGTTGACGTTAAGGCAAAACCAGCGTAGAAACTTCACCGAATCACGTGAACATAAGATTCCATGACAACATTAATTTACGTAAACAATTTCAATTTATTCCAATGCTTTTGAGATTCTCTGAAGATTGTGTTTTTCGTTGAAAAAGAAGGACTTTTAGATTTTCCTTATATTCAAATACATTGTACATGTATTCCAAACCATGTTTGTGTAAAATATCATTTGGGCTGCGTTACTCTGTTGTTGGTGCTGGACCATGAGACACCCTCTGGTTCTGGTGCTCAAGACTCAGAGTTCTTGACTCGCACATTTTTATCATCTCCAAATAGATTTTTAAAAAATGTGAAAATAAATAAACATTGTATACCATTACACATCTAAATCGAATGACCGAAAATAAAATCAGTAGCCGAATATCGGTTTGGGACAACTAAATGTGATATAATTTAATATCGTTTCACATATGAATAACCTACTGTCCCATTCAAACAGCATGTTAGCGTAAAACTCTTGTATATGCGTGACCGATGATCACATTCACACTACATGAGTTCATGTCTGGAAGTACCCGGATAAACTAATAAATTTCAAATTCATTAATTCACAAATTCTCGATTTCAACTTTATGATATCACGATTTGAATTAACGATTTCAACTTCACGAATGAAAGATTTGAATTCATGATTTCAACATCATTTATTCACGATTTCAACATCACGATTTCAACATCACGAATTCACGATTTAGATTCGCGATTTCAACATCACGAATTCATGATTTGAATTCACAATTTAGATTCGCGATTTCAACATCACGAATTCATGATTTGAATACATTACTTCAACTTTATGTATTCACAATTATGCACCATAATTTCGACTAGGATCGCGTAAAAACAGTGTAAAATGCACGTTTAATTATCTTAAATCTGCTGTTGGCATAAAACAGTGTAAAAATACACGTTGAACGTCCTCATTATATCTGCGGTAGACAGTATCAGTTCTCTGTATATATTGCATGTTAGGGTAAGTCAATCTCAATTCAAGGATCGTGTATTTTTCCGCGACCTGTCATCCATTGTCTATGATAGCATGACGATGTTAACAGAGAATGCCATGTTTTGTCACAGTAAATTATTCATAAAAGCCAGAGCTCATTAAAGTGGCCATGTCTTTACGGAGCTCTGGTTTCTAGCTAATATATCTAAAACTGTTTTATTATGCAAACTAGAGTGATTCTGCCCTATTCGATAAACATGGGAACATTTCAGTAGTGTCGTGTTGCGTCATTTTTGGTTGCAGTTTTTATTGTGTTGATTGAGAGCGCGACAGAGTGATGTTAACAAACGCTAATGTACAAAACACAAGATAGATAAGTTGTGTCATACATCTAGACATTGGTTGACAGAAAATATTTTGTATATACAAATTACACGCCAACCATTACAGGGTTATATCTGGAACTACTCTTTTTGTGGTGATGCACCCTTTGTTTCTACAGTATGTAAATAATTTACATGCGGATAGTTTATATCTAACCATCATTCCTTGGGAAGCCCAGTGCTAGACCCGATTTTAAGTCAGAGATATTAACCAATCGACCATGCGGAGACATTTAAAGTAAAGCTGTTTTCAGTCTTATTAATATTTGTTTAAAACTAAAGGATATGCTTAGATGGCAAGTTAAGATTTGACCAAGGGAGCAGTCCGATAATATGACCTGCTTAACAGACAAAAAGTAGTATCCCTTGAAAAAGGTACTGGAAGAAGTTTAAAACGGGCATTTTATTTTGTCAATAAGGCAATTTTCTGAGAATATCTAAAAATGCTCCTTATTCAAACAAAAAAGGCCAAACACAGACTTCAGAGAACCTCAAAAGCATTGAAGGAAATTAAAAATGTTTATGTCAATGTTTATGTCAATGTTTTATTGCCATCGCATCTTACGTATACTCGTTCAACAATAATCTGCAAAGTGGTATTTAAATCATTTATACAAGAACAAAAATCGGCTCACACGCCATGGGCTCACTTTTTTCGCTCAAAGTAACGATGCCGGTATGCATACGAAATCATGCACGAAGGCGGTGAACGAAGTAACGATAGAAAAACATTTCGTATTGCTATCGTAACTTCGCATTTCAAATTACCCAACAATTTATTAGAGATTCGTAGTTAAGGACGATGTCTACCAGTTTCCAATATGCATATAAGGCCAATTTTTTTCCTTTCATAGAATTTATTCAATCTTTGCTTGTTGACAGAGAATCAAGTTTGAAACAGAAATCTGAAATAATAATCATAGGTCACTCGCCTTGATTTTTAATTCCCTGCCCTTGAAAATTGGAAAATATAACTAAAAGCTGTATTCAAGGGCAGATAATTCAAAGTCAATGCTGGTGACATATGATTTTTATTTCAGATTTTTGTTTCAAACTTGATTTTCAGTCAAAATACTCAGTTTGAAGAATATCTATGAAAGGGAAGATGTTGGCCCTATGCAAACGTCCTTAGTGGTAAACATAACTATTCAATCCTTTTTTCAATGAAACATGTAGCATACCTGGTGGTCCTCAGTTAGGTATAAAATTGAGCATTCAAGAACCGCTGTGTCGCCCTCTACCACTGTCACGTTGACTGCTGGAACACCAAAACTTGGCTCCGCCGCAAACACTGAAAAACATCAAGATTTAATAGAATTATTCTATGTGAGTCGTAGTGCTTAGCATATGGACAAACATAAGACTGTGTGAATGAAACGTAACGATTTTCGACGGGCTTTAAGAGATGATGATAGCGGTCAGTAACAAAGAACTGTAATAGGCACTTGTTATTACTGTGTTTTTAAAGCCAAAGGATCACATTTACAAGTAGCTCTCATTTTATCAAGAAAGATGTCTTACTGACAGAAATGACCTTTATTTGTACCAAAAACATTCCTAACTTTGCTTTTTAAATCGATAAGTACATACATAGCGCAGTACAATGTATTTGTTTTTCAATGATATTGCAAACTAATAAGAAAAGGCTTCCTGGCAACTCTTTTTCGCGGAAATCCAACTTGAATACAAAGTTTTTAAAGGGACATACCCAACATCTAGCCGATTATAATCTCGAAACATTGATTATGTGTTCAATGAATGATAAATAAATGTAATGATAAATAAATACAATTATCAAAGAAGAACCTTTGGGTAAAAATGCCTCATTTACCACAATTAATCAATATAGTGGCCTTCTCCACCCATTAATTGTACAACAACAGCTCAACATAGATTATTGAATGGTTTACGGTTCTGCAGCATATCTTATCGACAATGACAGGGATGCATAGCTGAAACTTTTAGATTAAGTTATGATACTTCCAAAGATTTTATTATTTATGTTTCGGAGGTTATTTAGTTTGACATCAGATATAGGGTATGTCCCTTTAAATATCAGCATTGGTGCTTACTGAAATCATAATTACACTATTGTCGTCTGCTTGGTATACTTTTGTTTTTGTTTTGTTTTCCCTTCTGTTTGTTTTGTCAGGGATTTATTCTCTTCCGTATATTACTGTAGATTTGGTAATGTTCGCAATGATTTAATTTCCGCGAATTTCCCACTTCATAAATCTCGCGACAAATTCATTTTACTTAGATTTACTATTTCAGAATTTTCTTTTCGCGAAATTAAAATTCGCGTATTAGTCTGTCTGTTAACCAATCGCGAAAGTTTCGTCACGCGAAAATATCCCAATTCGCAGAATACAAAGAGAAAAGCTCCTCTTTTGTGATTCATACTACACGGTGATATCTATCATACTTTTCCCTCCAAACGAAATAAATTTGCATCACACAATAGTCCGTTCTCAATGGAAGAATGATTTATTTTAATGAAATACCCGTCATGTTTTGTGCCATTCTGATTCTTTGATGTCTTGATCATTGTATTTTAGAGGGGAAAAAATTAACCATTTTCCCCCTCAGACCTCAAGGAACTCTAGTCAAACGGTGCAGTCGTTATGTCGATACAAATTAATTGTTTTCCTTCCAAATTATACACATCTATGAACAAAACGCGGCAGCACTTGAAATATGATTGATTGCTTCGCATCTT
>JAFMSR010002339.1:0-24964 GCA_022818135.1 Saxidomus purpurata
TACCAGACTGCTGTCTTATATATTTCGCAGCCTAAATTACTTGATCAATGTACATTATTGGTTCCAAGAATACGGTATGGCGGACTTGGGTTCGAACCACAGTCCGGCAACTTGTGGTGTATCATTAGACAAGGTACATTAAGTGGAGGTTTTGGGTTCGAACCACAGTCTGGCAACTTGTGTTGTATCATTGGACAAGGTACATAAGGTGGAGGTTTTGGGTTCGAACCACCGTCTAGCAACTTGTGTTTCATTGGACAAGGTACATTACTCCACACGTGCTTTAAGCCCACCTAGTTGTAATTAGGCACCAGTACAAATCATATCCCATTAGCAACAAAAACATGATTCTAACCAGGAAGCATATTCCAGTACACCTTATGCCAAATTTTCAGATGTTCCTTAAAATTTGAAATTTCTTTAAAGTCTCATGATCACTTTGAATGTTAATTACCTCTTATATTATCAAAACATCTGCCCTACCGCGTAAAAACTATTCCTAGATATATAGCGTTTTCAGTAAGTCGAAAGTACGTGCTAAAATATACCAGAGTATTTTACAATGATGTTGTACAAATATGAAACGTTTTCTGGCAACATATTATCATGAAAATAAAACAAAATATGAAGGCAGGGAATACGCATGGACGTTAATGTCGTTTATGAGTTTATAGACGAAGCATCTATCATGATCTCATCCGTAAATTCATTATTCTAGATATGATTGTGTATTTTAAGCGATAATTGATTTTAAGAATACATCGTGCATTGCAGCATGCTAAATATTTTATTCTTTAATAAATACTGTGAATGTATAATGATGATGTTATACCGATATTATACATGATTATAACGATTGACTTTTAAAAGAATTTTGAAAACTTAACTTTAGTGCGTAAGTTAAAATATTTGAGTAACCACTTGGGTTTATTCTGGAATACGACCCCAGGATATACAAGTGCGTACACGTATCACGGAAAACTTGATTGGTTTTCTAATCTAAGACGTAGGTATTAAGTATCACGATTTGCACGTGAATCACGGATATACAATTTATTAATACTGTGATAAATGAGTCACAGTTAACACGAGTCCTTTCGTGTAATCTGCCTTTTACCAGTGCTTAAATACTGTAAAATCTCATCTTAATCCGCCTCATTGCTAAATGACTCTCCTGCTCTAACTGACGTCATGAAGAACTACGTTCATGAATTAATGCGTAAATGCATACGCTAATAGCGCTTAAAGGTAAGTCATTAGTTTAATTTTATTTATGCTATAATTAGTATAGAATATGGTATCTAACACAGCGTCGTTTATTTCGAGCCGGATACTGCAACCAGTGAACGGTTATTATACTCCGACAATACCTGTGTTTGTTAGATGTAGGGAGTGTCCCATTAAGTACATTTTAAAATAATTCTCTCAAAATTATAGTCAAAATTTGTGGGTGATCACATCGTCATTATAACCTATAAATAGATTTTAACATATTGCAATACACAATCTCTCCTTAATCATCTCCATAAAGGAAATGTTTAATTTTAAGGAAAATATTAAAATTAGTTTGAGGTGCTTCTTGAATCTGGCCCCCGGGTGTAGGCAGAGAAAATATTGACCAGAATTTTCATTTTGCTAAAACGTTGCTTACGAATGATATATCACGTTTATTCTTTTTATGAAAATTATCTATAATATTGAACGAAAAATTGAAAGTATTGCATATGCTTGTAAGAAAATATTCTGTGGTAATGAAGCAATTATAAACCTACAGGGAAGACTCATTAATATATATAGAATATTCTCAACAGGGGCACACAATGAGCGTAAACAAAAACATTATAGTCACTGTAAAGCATTCTCATTTAGCCAGGGATTCCTCTGCGAACGATAAATTTGTTTTCTGACTCAGTTTTACATTAAAGTTATTTGCATATCAGCATGTGTTTTGTAACATTATACACTGTAATGTATTCTGGTCTTATCATTGAGTTGAAATTATGAACAGACAAGTGTCATTTTGAATGAAAATGAGCTTGTTAGTGCATGTGCGCGTCATCAACTGCAATGGTTTTGTGACTTCCTTATCGCTTACACGTTTAATACTGTCACGGTGGTCACAGTAATGCAGAAGAAAATCATTTTTTGCCATGACGTATAACGGGTGGTAGCGACCGGCCATACACATTTCATTGACTTTTCACACAGGGTCATAACTGAAGAAGTTCTTCGTTCTTTGAATTGAAACACCACGTTGTAATTTGATGACGAGTTCATACATATTAGCTTTGAGCCTACAATGTCCTGTACATAACACTTGTGCTCGTCTATCTGTGTCTGTGCGTATGTAAGAGTCTTCATCATTGTGAGGTTTTCTTAGTAGGTGACACTATTTCGTGGCTGGCTGGTCGCCTGTATACCTCCCAGATTGGTTATCTGATTGCCAAGAGCACCACATCTGCAATCATTGAAGGAACACTGTCTGCTTCTCGCTGAGGAAGTTAAGTTCTTTGCAAAGTGTTACCAAAGCCATGTAGAGTTGATAGATCATCACCTGAAGACAGTCCTCTTTTAACTCTTCAATAGTTTTTTTACGTTTGTATAGTTGCTTCTGCTTCAACCTTGAAGTCGTTTAAGAACGACTGTTGTGTCTTGTTGTGTCTGCATTATAAAAATGCTTCACAATCAGTTTTCCCATGAAACTGCTAAACCTTTTATCAACTGGTAAGGATGTGCGTAACATCTAGATCTACAGGTAAAAGTTAAATGTAAGATAGCATTTAAAAAAAAAATAGTGAAGTCTGTTAGAACGCTGACGCAGTTGAAACGAAGTTTGTAGAAAGCCAGTTAAAAGAAGTCTGTGAGAACGTTGACGCGGTAAGAATGAAGTCTGTGAGAACGTTGACGCGTAGATGAATTGTGAACGTTGACGCGGTAAGAATGAATTCTGTGAGAACGTTGACGCGGTAAGAAGGAATCCTGTGAGAACGTTGACGGTAGAAGAACTCTGTGAGAACGTTGACGCGGTAAGAATGAACTCTGTGAGAACGTTGACGCGGTAAGAATGAATTCTGTGAGAACGTTGACGCGGTAAGAATGAATTCTGTGAGAACGTTGACGCAGTAAGAATGAAATCTGTGAGAACGTTGACGCAGTAAGAATGAAATCTGTGAGAACGTTGACGCAGTAAGAATGAACTCTGTGAGAACGTTGACGCGGTAAGAATTTTGTGAGAACGTTGACGCGGTAAGAATTGTGTGAGAACGTTGACTCATTGAGAATGAAGTCGACGCAGTAAGAATAAAATCTGTGAGAACGTTGACGCAGTAAGAATGAATTCTGTGAGAACGTTGACGCAGTAAGAATGAACTTTGTGAGAACGTTGACGCGGTAAGAATTGTGTTAGAACGTTGACCGGGTAAGAACTGTGTGAGAACGTTGACTCAGTGAGAATGAAGTCGGCGCAGTAAGAATAAAGTGCATGAGAACAAGCCTTGAAATAAACATAATTACAACTGACCTGTTCAGTAGCGATCCCGTGGTCGCAGAGTTTGCGAGTGTTTATACACGTGCCTTCGCGCGTGTTTATACACGTGTCTTCGTAATTCTGAATTCGTGCAGAGACGCAGTTTCAACGTCTGTTTTCCAACTATCAACGGAAAAGGCCACTTCCTTCATTTTCAACAATTATATGTAGAAAATTCCAATCGTCATAAAAGACAACTGTTAAGTAAAGACAATGAATCTCAATGATTCGCGTCATGTGCATGAAGTACGGGCTGTGTGTTTCAGCACGCATGGAGACCGTAAACACATCTGAGTTTGTTTGTACCGCATTGCAAGATACCACGGCTGCTGGATTTTACTAAGTTTATTTCTGATTTTCTCAAAATCTTAGACTTTTCGGAATCCCAATGAGCGTCTAAAATGAGTAGGTGAAGTCGCGACTTTTTTCGGCGCATCCGTATTAGGCTCGCTGTTTCCCGGAATTTGGTAACTTAGAATGTATAACGTTTTTGGAGTGAAAGAATGTATAACGTTTTTGGAATGAAAAATTTACTCTGTATAGCGCCTTTTAATCGGGTAATACCGCATGAAAATGATCATGTGTATATCCAGATTATACATAAATGAAGAATCATTTGGAAAAGATTCAGTTGGCGCCTGACTGAGATGGTACTTTTTCTGAAATTTAAGGAAAGTTTCATTGGAGTTATTGGCAAGTATTGAAATGTTTTAATTGCGTCTAGGCGTATAAAAGTATATATAAAATTCGATTGTGCATGTGAAATATCTACAGTTTTACTATAAAAAAAATACATGTAACTTTGGTATGATATGAAATGACTAATTATCATTTTCCAAAAATGTTGCACTTTTGAATTTACACTCAAATATTGACCTTTCTTTCGTAGACCTCAACATCGTCCTAGCCTAATGATAAATTGTGTTGTGCTGTTTTTGTGTTGTTGTTTTTGCTTTATTTTCTGTTGTTGTTGTTTTTTTTTGTATGGCGCATAATAGTATTGAAATTGATTTGTGGCGTAAGAATAATTTACGATATTATATTACATCAAAATAAACAATAATACCATATCACGATGAGTCTTTCAAAATTAAATATTGCAGTGATTGTAACAGTGAGAAGAACATTTTAATTACATCCACCGATATGAATGTTTCTGAAAAACTGACGGCTGAAAACTAAAGGCCCTTAATAAAAAATTTTTTTAAACAATTTTTACGTCATTTATTTTCTCCGGAAAAAATTATACTTATTATAAACATTTATCCTGCTAAATTTCTAATACTGACGTGTCAATCTTTCCGTTTATTGTTTATATTTGTCTTTAAAGAACAAGTTTTGACGGAATAACAAACAGTGCAGACTATGATAAATTGCACAGATGAGCAGACTTTGATCTGCACTGTTTTCAAGGATAAAGTCATTTACCCCCAGTATGTTTCAGGCATGAATAGTATTTTAAAATTTTGGCCTCGCTTCTTCTTCTCAAACTATAATGAAATATAGCTGTCCATCCTTTTAATATACTCAAATTTGCACGGACTATCTTCTTCTGAAGATAGTTCTTGTTTGGTAAATCTTTGCTTATTTTCTGTAATCTTAATGAATAGTAAATATTGTAAATATTGTTTATAGATATTTTATCTCCTGATTTTATGGTTGCATGTTCAACAAAAGATGCTGAAAAACGTATACCGCCTGATGCTTGGGTAGTTTTTTTGTAGACAATCGCTTTATCGTATTTAAACGATAATACATTTATCATGTCAGTATGATAAACAGGTGTTAGAATAAGATTTGAAAGTCTTGTAAAAGCTCACGATTTATTCTGAACAGATGTGTAAAGAAAATACAAAACGCTTGAATTTCTTTTCTTCAATAACAAACTGAGCGCAAATATACATAAACGTTTTCCAAGAATGATTCAAATGTGTCCGTCGAGCCGATGTTACGCCATGGAATTTGATCGCGGTAAATTCCATAGCATCAATATAACTTAATTTTCTCTATCGGTAATGTTTGTTTGTCTGTAAGTATCGAGTTCGCGCCGCAAAATTTGACCTTTTCGTTATACATTATATCATAATTATGCCTTCAAATGTTATTTCTGTTGTCGTTGCCGGTACGAGGGAACGCTCCGATGTCTCCCTGATGTCACACTATGTCTGAGAGGTTATTGTCGCATACGCAGCAGAGGGAACAAAAGTTACATACTTTTGTAAATCTGTAAGCGTTTCCTTGGCTACCTTTGTGTAATTGTCTGTCTCATTGTTGTTTATTAAAAAGTACATCTACAGTAAAATCCGTATATAGCGAACTGCGTGGTACAATTTAAATTTGTTCCTTATATCCGGAGTATGTAATATACATATATACCATTTTCATATAAAACGAAAAAGGAAAATAAATCGGACCCATATTACTAGTTTCTTATATCTGGACATTTCGTTATATCCGGAGTCGTTGTATACAGAGTTTACTGTATACGGTTTTATTGTTATACATCGTATTACAAAGTTGTAAGCATATGTGTATTTATGGAATAATTATTATAGCACAAAGTTGTACACCTGTGTGCATACATTGTAGTCAATATTATTATATAGCCATGTACATGTTTGGATGTATTAATATATTCTCGTAATGAAACAGCACAAAATACAGCTGTCGGAAAAAATTAGCAATAATATGGATAGTGTCCTATCGCTGAGCAAATGAAAAATAAGTAAGCCCACAGCCCGATTTCAATACCAAACCTCAATTACAAGTATGTAAGTCAGTAAAACCTGTTGAAAAGTCAAAACTGGACTGTATATACAAACTAATTTGGTCAATTACTGAACAGAACAGAACAGAACAGAACAGAAATTTTATTTGATTTAAACATACAAGCTCACCATCATAGCATACATACTGCAGCGAACGTTTAATATGACGCCATTTGTATTAGATTTAATTATTTATATTGAATAAATGTGTTTGTTTGCTGAATTCTTCCTTCTTGTTTTCAATATTTACTTGTCACTGGCGTATGTTATGTTCTATATTTGTGTTGTGCTGTGGTTTTCTAATTTCAATGAACGGATGTCTTAAATATTAAATCTTTTCAACTGTCTGTCATTTTCTTTGTATTAAATCTTGGATCGAACAAGTAACATTCCATAAATTAATTGGTATTTGATCGTTTCTACTAATTTCATTGGCTTGCTCACTGAGTATTTGCAAGTCTTGCGTAAAAATTAGCAAATCAAAACCGGCAAGATTAAATTGTAAAACGCTTATAGAATACAAGTGTCAGAATTTAAAAGTACCGTATTAATTATTTATAGGCAGAAACGGGTTCTTTACAACTTGCAATACAAATAGGTATAAAAGTACAAGTGCATATTATAGAATACAAATAACAACCATGCCACGACACAAATTGACATTTTTCTACAGAAATGAAACTTACATAACACATATTTACGATCATAAAAATATTCTTAGATACAAGCTCAAAAAATAGGATACAAATTGATCTTATTTTATGATCCAAATGAAAACATATGAAACTTGTTAATACCAGAACTAAACAAAACATCCGTGTGCCTTCGTGGCTCATGTTACATTTTCAGAAAGTGAGCACGCTTTATTTACACCGGTAAGTCAGGTCAGAATTTTAGTCTTATAATTAATTACATCATCTACTTATAATGTTTTTGCATCAAGAACTTATTGCAGAATAACCCGAGGTAAATTCCCTATCATAATGTATATTCCCTTAATTACGCACATCTTTGCCGTTTTTGCGAAAGCAAGCATACAGGTAAAGCCTTCAAGTCACATTAATACGCGATAGAACAACAATGAGCTTTTCCACTTAAAACTTATAACGCTTCTTCTTTTATTGAAATGTGAAGTATGTAAAAAAAGTCTTAAAGGTTGTTCATACAAACATACACATATTAACAAAATAATGTCTCTATTAAACGGTACCTATTTGCTCTCGGTTTGATGAGGAAGTAAAATTTAAGACGAACATTAAGTGGCATTCATAAAGTTATACGGCAATTAAATTAAGTGATTTATGGAATATGCCATATTCCCAAGAATTTCTGTAGATCATAATATATAAATAAAAAAAAGTAACTACAAGTGCAACACTAGCAAAAGTCGCATTTCTGTCTACAAATTAATCTATTTGAACGTTTTATTTGATGGAAAAGGCGCATGCTCAGTTGCATAACGCATGTTCAGGTGCGTAATAAAATTGCAGTTATCAATTTTAAAACCCATTTCGTCGAACACGTATGTTTTTACATTTTACTTTGTTGAACATAAATTTCCTTTGAAACTAAAAGTTCAGCCGCCTTTCGTATCTTAAAAGCTCATTCTTATTTCATAACGTTTTAATAGATAGAAAATTTTCAAGTGTGTTTCTGAATTATTGATCACTGCTAATTGCTAAAATCTCTCGCCGTGCTGACATTTATGAGATCCAATTGCTGGCGACCACCTTTGCAAATAATAAACAAGAAAAGGCAATACTTACAGTGCTGATGTTCAAATTAAATGTCACTTTTAAAGAAGTTGGTTAGTCTCCAGAAAATTCCATATCAAATTTTCTATTCCATTACAAATCTAAAACAAAATCTTTCTCGAGTTTGTTAGATTAAATATCACCCTAACATCTGCCGCTGTTGAATGTTTCTTCATTTCATGGAAACTTCACAATTTACGACCGCAATTGTTCCCTTCGAACTGTTGTTATTAGCATTATCTCTACATAACTGAATACTGGAAGTATCAAAAAGTTTCGTCAAATCCAAGTCTGCAAGTTGCCATCGATGTTTCAATGTTCGCGGTATCCACAGAGCGTTTGTAGTACCAATACGGCTCAACGAAAAAACACCGCGCAATTATCAAATGTTGTCTTCATGCAAAATCACAATGCCGTAATTAGGGTGTCGTTAAATGGACGTTTTCGTGATAAAACATATTTAACGTCCATCAATATGATTTATCAGACGCTATCATGATGATTCTAGTAGTTATACCGTCATGTAAAAGCGGTTAACAGACTTATCTCTAAAGACCTCTGTATTCATGCTGGCATGATACTTTAGCAGCTAAACCAATAATGCCGTCCCTTCTACCTGCTACTTGAAGACGAGAGTTCTGTTATAGATATGATCGTATCTAACATTGATAAAAATATGAAACTCAGTTTCAACGAAAGTATACACAACACTTACCAAGTATTTAGCAAATAAATGGACCCCGATTAAGTATGAAACACACTTCGAAAGACGTTGCTCTAACTTTTGTAAGGAGATTGGTTAGCAATGAATACTCACCTTAATATGGGATCGCTCAGATGTCACATCATTTTGCCTAAATACAGCCCGCAATTCTTCATACGCAATTCATATAGTTCGATGAGATTCAAATAAATCTTACAAACGCCGATTATTACGGCCCATGCGATTTCAGTATATCTTCAAAACCTATCTATATGAAACATTAATGCGGGTCAATTTGATGATTTGAAACTATGTTCTTTAAATTGCAATTTAAATTAATTATTTATATCAAGCTGTCACGTGATTTCGGAACTTGCCGAGTAATGATTAAAACGAATTACAATATTGCATATATTGATATTAATATATACAATATAGACACAATATTGTCAAGATAAAGTTCGTTGAAGTAAGAAGACAATTCGAGTGTGGGATGGTTTTGTAAAGAATACATTGCTCTACGATGATTGTCGAACAGGCGTTTCGGGAAATTTATAGTTTCAATTAAACTAAGCATTTGAACACGCAAACTATTTATATTTAGAGATTACATTGATAAAGTCTGTAATCATTGTGTGGTGCATGTTAAGATGAAAAGGTACGATCGTTTTTATTTTTTTCGTTGTCCTTGAAATCCCACGCGAAAGAAATTTTCGAATATTGCAATTATTGTAACTTGTAAATTACAAGGTGACTGTGGAAGAACAACGGAATATCTGGAAAAGAATACACAAGTCAACAATGAGATAGTGTATTTCAGCGCGTATGAACATGGATATCATTCTTAGCGAAAACCGCAACATATATTTTGGTAATCGTCAAATAGTGCGTATTCTATTCGCTAATTTGCCACTTTGTCAGTCTTTGTCCACCAACCATTATTTAATACGTTTTAAAAAAAATGTTGTATTCAACAGAAGTAGGGTTTATAAAAAAGTTGCAATATACAAACATTTTAACTACAAATGATTATAAATACAAACTCTGAAAATAACTCTTCAGACTTATTATTGTTGTGATCTATTTCATGTTTCATTAAACTTTAGCAACAAGCACTGAATTTTCTTCTGACTTATAATTATTTTTGTTTATTTTTATGTATTCAGCAACGCAGGCGTGCTATGGTAATGATTTGCACAGACGGCTACAGGCTACATCTCGTACAACATTCTCCAAAATTTGAATTTGTTTGCAGGCGTCCTACCAAAACATTGCAAATATCTTTCGTACTTTTTCAAATCTTTTTTTGTCCCATGTGTGGCACATAATGAAGAATAATTTGAAAATAAATCTGAACGATATCTTGCCTTACCCCCGGGATGGACTGTCAGTGAGTTGCTAATTGATATCACTGTGTAAATTCTCATTGGGTGGTCGGGTATTATACAGAAAACCTGACTGTTTCGTGCTGAGTTGATTTATAAAACATTAATTCTTCGATACATTATTGTTTGTTTGACAGCTCCACATTTTCTTTAGGTTTTGTAGGTCACGTGATGCATATGTTATTATGATGTTTTTGTTGATCATTATTATAAAGCAGTTCGTCAGATCATATCAACTCTGAAGAAGAAAGATATTGAAAACCATTCATTCGTTTGAGAGAAAGTTTAATTGGCCATTGGCCATGGAAATAGAGGATATAAAGTACAGTAAAGTGCAAAAATTAGCATATGAAGACACATTGTACAGATAAATTTGAGAGGCTGTTCTAAGTAGATGTTCATGTACTGTAAATTACACATTATATGTATGGATATGTTTAAATATATACTAAATAAACATTAATTATTTAAGCTCGTGTTAATTTGTTTTTTTAGCTCCTTTGTGGTAATCAAAGCGCTGTGAGCGCTGAAGGCCTGGGGGCTATAGGTTAACTCCCCGAAAAACAACTTTTCACCTACGTGTTCTGCGTTGAATCTTACCTAAAGCGCGGGTCGAAATGTGCAGAGGACGAAATTCAATATATGACACAGAATGAATGTTCACAAATATATGGGTGACAGGGAGTTTGTTTTATTATGAAATGTACGTTAAATGAAAAATAATCACATAGTCAACTTTAAATGTTTAGCCAGTACAAATAATTCGATCTGCGCTTTGTACAACTTCAAGCGATAGATCTGATGATGTGGATCGAAAATTATTGTGTACCATGAAAGACCTTGAAACAGAAATAAACAAAGCAATACCGCAATGAAATATAAATACAGTACTGTACAATGTGTATAACAGAGAAACCCCAAAATGATTCTGGGTTACCTTGTAGTTGTATCGGTGAAACCGTTCCTGGGCCTCGACTGCAGCGTCCTCGATAAATGGCGGGTGAATTTGATCACGTTAGTTCCTTCTCGGGAATGTACGTACTTATATCTTTTTTTTAGAGACTTTTTTTTAGGTAAATTATATGTTATCGTTCGTAAATAACAAAGTTGTCAATGAAAAACATCGGAAACTGAAAATCAAACTACACTCTTATATCGAGCTTCGTACGTTTTCGTAAATTTCCGTAAATATCCGTACTTTTCCGTGATATGCATATGATTATCTTCCAAACAGCACAGCGCATTAATTTCTAAAACAGAAAAATGTATGCAGCCCGTACGCTATATACCTTCCTGCAGTCGTTTGAAGTTTTATGTCTATTTTTATTTGTAACATGTTCTTATCATATGCGGCTTCAACAGAAGTTGTCTGGTCTGTCTTGCACTACTTTCGCAGCGCATGTTTACAGTTGTTATTCGCACAGCACGGCTAATTCTTGCGGGTTTGAAATGTGGTATACTAACTTAGGCCTTGGGGACTTTCAGTCCCCAGGCCAAAAATTGTCAGAAGATTTTGTGACATTCTAGCCGTTGAATAGAACGATTACTGACTGGTCTGTGAATTGATTTAAGTTTGTATTTTGGCTCGTATATAGAGCCGAGTGCATTCTGTATTATCGGCTGCGACTGAATCAGTTGCTAATTACTTTGGATGATACTAATGATCCCATGTGGATACAAATATTGTTTCATTGACTTTGTTTAGTTTTAAGCGTGTCTAAACGAAGTACGGTCAGAATATATGTGTATTTCTACGAGACTATTAAATAACGCCGCTTCAGAAAAATGGTTTATCTTTTTTGAAGCAGGTCGTCTGCAAGAAAACGACACATAAATTGCGAAAGCATTTTCGACTGGAAGTGTTTGCAACGACAATTAACTGCTTAACAGTTCTGCCATGTAGCCACATTCTGTCTGGTATACATCGATTACCGGCACATAGCCTTTTCAAGTCGCATTCATTATACACTGAAGTAACAATACACAATTAAACAAAAATATAAAGCTTATTTGTTCATATTTCAAATGGTTTTTTTTTTATTCATTTGGTAACGTTTGCATAACCGTTGGCAACTATCATTTCTCACACTAATATCTTGCGATAGTATTTAAAGGTGGTCAATCACTTTTAAGTAACATTTGATGACAATTTTTACTTTTTATATATTCTGTTAGAGATGTTTTAACGAACAAAAAGACCCATTACATAGAGTTAGATCCCTGTCAGAAATTTACATTTTATTAACCTTTATAAAATTTTGTTATTACTCCCTTTTAATATGAAAGTATTTAAAACGTTGAGTATTTCTTTTTTATTTCAATATAATTTCTACTTTTACATTAGAATTGGATAGATATACAAATATGTTAACATTCTGAATCAAAATGCAAGTTTTAAAACTACGTGTAGCTTCTGAATTCATTTATTTCCAATCTATCCTGGGTGCGCACCCAAGATAGGTAAAGGTAGGTAATAATAATTTTTCAAACTTGCATTTCTAATGAATTCCATCTAAATATATAATTTTTAGTGCAAATATTTCACAAATATAATACAATAGAACTTAATTTGTATCTTTCCTTAGGCAAAGTATGTGTATCAAATTTTCACTTATGATAAAATAACTCTATCTTGGTTGAGCAACCAGGATAGGGAAATCAAATTTTAAAAATACACCCAGTGGAAATCTTACTTGAATTAAGCGCTAAGTGAACATAAATGAGTGTAAATGATCAGATGTTAAAGTTTCAAACAAATCTGTTCCATGGCCAAAATCTGATTATCCACATTTAAAGAATATTTAAAGTCAGATTTTATTCTTCAAAATGATGCAACAAATGAAGCAAAAATGCGAAAGGAATTTATCATTTTATTCAAAGATATGCAAATATATATACATTTACATAAAATTGCTTTGTTCAGCATCAAAGTAATGTCCACGTCCGTTAAATAACAAGATATAGAAAATATTGATGAAATTCTAATCATAGTTAATCATTTACCTATTGTACAAACTGTAAATTAAAAAAAAATATTCATAAGAAAAGCTGTTATCAGAACTTTTCCGACTTTTTTATACACGCCTACGTCATTACGTTCATGCTGTACAACGCGAATTATTAAAATTGACATGTAGGTCACGTGATTGACTTATAGGTCACGTGATGTATTCTTTATTATGTCGCCTTTGTTTTTTAAACATTATTATTAAACAGTTTGCAAGATTATATCGTGAAAAAAAAGAGAAAGATGTTGATAACCGTTTATTCGTTCGAGAGAAAGTTAAACGCTCATTTACGTACCCCTCAGCAGTAGTAAAGTGTAGTTAAGATCAATGACTTGTGTAAGAATTGTAATTTCAGATACATTTGAATAATAAATTTAAGAATAATTGTATTGATGTGCTTTCAATTAAAAGTTAAGGCGTACATACTTAAAATACATATATTTATTATAATTGCTGCTAGTCCCAGTTCATTTACTTGCTACTGTTAGAGAATCGTGTGACATTCTAGTCATGCAACTAGAACTATAACCGGCTCTTGAATGGTGTCTGTTAATTGATTTGAATTTGTATTTTGGCTTGTATAGAGCCGACTGCATTCTGGAATATCGGCTGCGACTGAATCAGTTGCTAATTACTTTGGATGATATGAACGATCCCATGCGGGTACACATATTGTTTCATTGACCTATTTTAGTTCATATAATTGACGTACACTAAGAATATATGTGTTGTTACTGTGAAACTATAAATTATAGTCGCTGTTTTCTTTCCTAAGAAAGTCTGCAAATAAACGACACAGACATTTTGAAAACGACTTCGTCTAGAAGGTTTCTTCAATGACAAATAACTGGTTAACCTTTCTATTCTGCCATTTGGGCCACCTTCTGTCTGGCACTGTTCGATTACCGGTTTATGTTGTATTCATGTCCCATTCATATGCATTGTTATAGCAGATTACGATTAACTGCAGTTTAAAGTTTATTTTCTCTTGTTGGATATTACTACGTCCGTATGATGTGGCAGATAACATTACACATATTAATCATGCTACAATATTAGAGAAAATTTCAAGAAATAATTATCTTTGTAAAATATAGTACAATAATTGAACAAAATGCAAAGGCAAATGTATAGATCTTCCCATGCCTTACAAGTCTTCATTTATTAATGAATTTAAAATGGTGCCGATATGTATATATTTACATAAAATTGCCATATTCAGTGGCAAACAATTCCCTACATAGTTGGATACAAAATAGCAAGAAATATACATAGATAACAACTGTTACTGTTAATAACTTTTAATAACGGTATATTAAGTATTTTTATCATAATGATTATTCATTAGAAAAGCGGTTATTGCAACTGTTAGAATATTTCTGCTCTCGGGTTCAGCAATTTTTGTTACAGTTTGGTACAAGATTTTCACATTATATCTAGCATTATATTTTTTGGAATCCTTCTCTTTAATGAAAAGAGTCTAAAATTTAAAGTTTAGACTAAATTAAATCTGTGATACTATTAACAGCTTCCGGTTGTTAGACTCCAGCAAATCAGTATTCTTAGTAAAGGTTATCACATCTTCAAGAGTCCAGTAATCAAGTCTTACACCTGAAACTGTACCTTCATCACCCGTCTTTGCTTTATCAGTTTTCATTACTTCCTTTGCCTTACTGTTATGCTAAAGTTTCAGACTATATATATCTGATGGCCGAGGTTTATGTTTCATTGTTGTCCGTAACGACAGATTTTGTATTTCTGTCTTCGAGCTGCTCTTGGTTTCTTTCACTCTGTAAATCTTGAAATAAAATTCATACTATTGTCATAGGAATTTTGTAAGAAGAAAAGAAAAGTATTGTCTATCAGTTTATATAGAGATAGCTATTCCCTAATTTTATCGGCGCTAGGGATGGTAAAATGTTGCTGTATTGCCAATATACAAATCAGAATGATTTTATTGCCTTTAGTCGACACATTTAACATTTTTGTCTACTGATGTTGAAACAGTGGCAGTTAAAGGGAAAAACGGTGAATGATCAAATGATGGTTAAAATATAAGAAAGGACAAATTGCAAATTGGAAATCAACCGTATCGGAATCCATCCACCTATCTGGCCGATTCCTTTGCTCCGTATTTCGTTGTTGTTAATGATGCTTATCATTTAAAGTAGTACTCTTTACTATTACATAGTTGGACATTCATGATAGGATGTTTAGGCGTAAAAAATATGTTTGTTTCAGGTTTCCCGACCTACCCTATTTTTCTTGCCCCGACCCTAGAACATTTTTTTGCCAGTTATTAGTTTTAAGCATAAATTCATTAAAATTTATGTTAAATTTGGTTTGTTTGAGAATAAAAAAAAATTCAAAAAAAAAAAATCCCTACCTACCTACCCTATTTTTGGGGGGCATGAAACCTGAAACAAACATATTATTTTTTTAGGCCTTAACTACAGGCGTACAAGAGTAAAGTGACTTTGACATTTTGACATCATATTTGTAGTTTTTCAACTGCCTGTTGCTGTAGAAAAAGAAAACTTGTATCTGGCTGTACGAGAAGTTTGTGTGCAATACATATTCTGTGAATTTACACAATCCTAGCTGTAGAAAGTTTTGGTGATGACGATTGAGAAATGAACCAAAAACACAGCATAAAGCCGAACTTTGTGTGTTGTTTGACAGCTCAGAAAAGCACCAAGGCTGGAACAATATGGTAATTTACTTTCGATCGCCCCACCTTTTTTAGACTTTCAGACTTTATCGAATTCATTTGAATATTATATGGATTTCTTACTCAGAAATATTATGAAAAGCTAGGATGAACTCAATCCACAAATTAATCTAGTTGGCTGTATGTTTAGATTTTAGATATTGCTGGTCTGGAATGTCAACCATTAATATTCCCGTTTCTTAATTTTCTTAATGAGAGGCTAAACTAGGCATTACATAGGGGAAAAAGGCACGTGTCCTATCACGTATTTTAAAATATGAAAGTCATTTGCGTGATAAAGGAATTACAAGTATTCATCCCCGTGTTGTTATGTGGCCATACATAATGTTGATGACATGTTTTTGAAATCTAGCACTTATTGAGACATTGAAGCGAACTTGTTTAAACCATTCAGAATGTAAGTCATTAAAGAGTGTTTCCGTCCCCTTTCTAATATAAATGGATAGTTAAGAAATAATAAATGTGTCCCTGTATTTTGTCGTTGAATAAAATACAGTCAGGAGATTTTTAATGCGTAGTAATTAAATCACGAGTGCGTAGCACGAGTTATTTAATTTTGCGCATTAGAACGACTGACTGTATTCTATTTAACGATAAAATATTGGCACATATTTATTATTTCGATTCTAACACGTCATTTTCTTTGAAAACTATCTCGAACTATTTTCAACTCGTAGCAGTACATCATTGTTACTTCAAAACGCGTAATGCGATTGGACGCGCTTGTACAGTACGTCATTACGTCACTTCGCGGCACGTCGTCCTTGGATAAACGTGCTGTATTTAATCGTAAAATAGGATACATGTTCTATAGGAAACACAGCCACTCGTATTAGAATTCTGAATTAAATATGAAAGTATAAATAGCAATATTTCTAAGATATCGCTCATACGTGAAATATACAATGAGCTGCACAATATTTATCCTATTTCTTCTTAAATGTTTTATCAATTAACATCAACCTTATAAAGAAGTGAAAATAATTAAAGAAGTCACATTGTGACAACTTTCTAAATTGGGACTATTTGGTAAATGTTCCTATTAACGATCCTACCAAAAGTTAAAATATTTACATAAATATACATTTGCCAAATGTGCTTTCAGCGTTTAAACTAGCATAAAATTGATATAGAGCAATTTAAAAACGCTTTCATGCACATGGGATCATTTAATTTCACCTCAAGTCATTAGCAAACGATTCATGCGTAGCTAATATCCCGTCGTGCTCTTGCAGATAAACCAAAGGACTGAATTCGAATCAATTAACACACACCGTCTGAGAGCTTATTAATGTTCCATTTAAGTACTAGAATGTCAGACTTTTACACTAAAAGAGGAGAGAACATAACATTAACGCAATAAGACAGTTTGTTACTTTTTGCAATATTTGGAACTTTTTTTCTGGAATTTTTGAAACGACATGCATTGAAATGTTTATTGACAGAGTTCCGGTGCTAATAAGATTCTGCTTAGCTGCAATATTATACCTACCATCAGGTTAAGGTGGTCATCTTCTGTATATCCAATGACAGTATAAAATGTTTTAATTTTATTGTTTTGTCGTCATAACAAACTCTTGAAAAAATTATTACCCTGAGTCAAATGTGACCCCTGATTATTTAGCTTTTGGTCCTTCTTATATGAAGTAACGAAGGCAAAGCAAATGCAAAATAATAAGAGTTGTATATGATATATGATTAATATATTTTATTATGGGAAACAAAAACCGAAATGTTCTACTTGCTTTTTAAATAGAATAATGTAAGAACATTAAATATGATGGTTACAATTAAATATGAAATGAATGGAACCTCCTTGTATTTTGTTACGTTGAAATACTAGTAAAGTTTGCACTTAAAAAGTGCTTTAAGTGTAAGAATATATGCGAAAGCTATTAGGGACATTTGGGTACCATAAAATGTGGTACAATTTCAAGCATTAAAGTATATAGCCTTTTGTAAAGCTATAAATATTCTGTAATTTACATTTCACTCATGACTTGGTCTTATCCGTTGTAATCCGTACAATAATTATTGAACATTCAAAGCAATGCAGTTAGTGTGGGAACGAATAGCACTGCCTTACCTTTGAGCAAAGCATACTCAATGTAGATTTATGCATGAAAATGTTTTCACTGCATTATACAATATTGCTTGGATGACCAGTTAGTACTAAATAGTGATAAGGCATTACAATTGAATTTTATGGATTTCGAAGGCAAATGATCTACGGAATAAGCAGTCGTACGCATAATGGGAAAGGCTTAAATTGCAATTTCTGCAAAATATGCTGAAACATGTGTAAACAAAGAAATTTCGTACTTTTAATTTCGTAATTTATGTATCTAAGTCTGAGTCTATCAGACGCTGACGAATTTTCGGATTTAAATAATATTTTCCATTTCTCATCACACGTTTTGAATAGTGTAAATATTGCTGAGTTTCGCAGTCGGGAACACAAAAAGCCCGACGTTCTGGCTTCTTCGAAAACTTTCAGGATCATTCTACGTAACAAAATATCACGAGCATACTTCAAACATGCACTGGATTTTCAGGAAGAAACATACAACTGCTATACTTCGGACTTGCAGTATCAATATTTGGTGATTCAACCAAACAAGACAGTCAGAATTTCTGTCTCATATCGTACTATCCAATGAGATCTTACATGGTAATATCAATTAGCAAATCTCTGACATTCTTTCCCAAGAGGAAGGCGAAATCTCGTTCAGATTGACACTCGAATTATTCTTTATTCTATCCGGCCCCTGGGACAAATAGGATTTCAAAACTTGACTGAAGTTATTCTCTAAACAAACGAATAATGTTTTGGTAGGACGCCCGAATGTAAATTCAAAGTTTGGAGAATGATGTTCAAGGTGTAATAGTCTGTACAAATCATTACCATAGCACGCAACTGTTGGTTAATACATAAAGACTTACTCAGGAAAATTCATATGAAAGAACAACGTAATACTTGTATAATTTTTATTAAAAGTAAATTTAGTGTAGAAATAATGTCTGCCGCGCGGTCTTAAAGTTTTCTCTATATATAGAGCTTACTAAGCTAAACGGTTAGTTCTTGCTCAGGAATTATCTTATATTTTATAACAATTGTTATTTTAACAACAAAATATTTGTGATATTATTAATAAATGTTGAATAACTTTGCAAATTGTGATCAATTAGTGTAATACATAAAAAGTAAAATGGCTATACTATGTAATAACTCCTCCGCTGTCGTTGATAGGCGATGTACAACTATGCGGTCCGACAACAAAAAAACATACTACATGTATATCAATGTACTTAATATTGTTGCCAAACGTTTTAAGTATTTCTTGATTGGACTAGAAAAGTTTGAAGTAAATTATTATCAAATACTAAAAATTGCACGTGTCGCAGTAAAGAAGAACTGTTCTCTAACTTTCTTCTTTTATTGATTGCGTATTTTAAGATTTTTGTTTCGTCTGAATTAAATACTTGTCCTAAATATCATTGTAAATCAACCAATGTATTGTTTTCAGTTTCACATTGCCAATATTTTGACGTAACTGAAACAATATAATATACGGCTGTTTCAAAGGAAACTGGAAACGTCGAAAAAAAGTTGGAAATAAGGTACACAACCTTGGTAATATATGGAAATATATAAATTGTATAAAACATTTTTACGCTTTACATACTTATTGCATGCTTTATAAAACAGAAATATTGATAAACTAAATATATGCTTTCAAAATCAAAGCCCAAACAGTGATTGATCAAGTGTCAGGATATGAAGTGTGCAATGTGCGTATAATCAATGTGTTTAACGTCCTATACAAAACAGCTATTGGCAGCCCAAAGGTTTCTCTTTATGGTGATTGGACTGGAGATTTGTTTTATGTTCTCAAGCATTATGGCTTCAATTAATTAAATGCTACTGGGTTAAACTGCTCATAGAATTCCCTTATACATTATTTAACATAGGACACAGGCGATTCTTAGATTTAGTTCGAGAACATAGCATTGACATTGTCCAAATTCTTTCTTTCTATTACAAGTTTTATACAGAGAGATTCTTTTGATACAGGAGACGTTTTTGTTTATAGTTGTGTCATATACATTTCTGAGAGTGTAATTTCAGACATGTGAATTTTTTTTATAAAGACACCGAAATATTTGATGATATATATTAAACGGTATGTTGTTCTCTGTTTTCCGTTTTGTTTCTTTTGTCTTGTTTTATATATTTAACTGCGTCGTTTTATGGCTTATATAAATGTGATTGTTTGGACCATCTTTCAAAAACAATACACACAGGATGTTTTCAGGTTGCATATTATTTTGCTACTTTCTTTTCCTTTTCCAGTTTCTGTGAACAAATCAAGGAACCAGTTTCTTTTTCTTTTTTTTACAAATATCAGGGAAAATAACGAAAGTGCTTGTGATTTATTTTCAAATGACTCTAAAATAAATTATTAAATACCATACCAGTAAGAGGTACGCCCATATGCTTTTAAACACTTTATTTGGCCCTGTTTTACATTTATAGATTTAGAACACTGCTTACTCCTTTGTATTAAAATATTGAATGTGCTTATATCGGTATGAACTTCTTCCATTGAAATACTACCTGAACTGTATTTTGATTGATACAGAAAAAAACTGTCTGCTTAATGATATCTAAAAAATACTAATATACTATTTTTTTACCTGGATATTCAATTCCATAAGCCGGTTGAAATCGTGCGGTTGTTTTGTCTGTAGTCCTTTTTAGAATAACAAAGTAAACCAATTGTTTACAGGTTGTGTATGAATTCAAACGTTTGAGCTTGTTAATTAAAGTGATTTTAACGTCAAAAGTGACTATCACTATTTTACGTAAAACATTACCGGTTTATATTCCTAGAAAATGGAAGACTACCAACGCTAACCTAGACTATATGCATTTGTATGAAATTTCATTGTTTTGGAATATACTGATAATGAAAGTCTGTACAAAAATCTTTTCTCACTTTCCCTATAAAAAAATGGAAATCCAGTCATGTTAATGTGTGTTTTTTCCTTTCTTTTTGAAAACAACAAAAATGAATCTGTGCCAAATATTTCTTCCATGCTTTATAATCATTTATCGTCTTTTAAGCATCGACCATAACTCAGTATGGCTATTTTGAGGGGTAATATATCTGTGATGACAGCACAGATGTTTCATGTTTAAATATCACTGTGAACATTGTACTCAAATTAGTTTTCATTTTAATGTGTCTTCTAAGTTTATTTTCATTAAAGTGTGCAGCTAATTTAACTTCAGGTGTATCTAGATTTACTGCTTCTTGGAGTTCTGACCGGTGCTCGCACCAGAAGAAGAGAATCTGGAGGAAGCAATTAAATAAAACCAACGACTGTTCAACGCTCTACCTCTAGATCATCCACGATGTCTCCCTTTGTTCTAGATTTGAAGTTCCCCTTCTATAGATACAATCTGAAACGGGTTAATGCAGATCTACTATAAATGTTGCATTACATAATTGAAAGAAAACATACTGGGCTATGATACAAATATTACTTTCTTGTTATGTACAACTTAAATATATCGTCTTTGTATGTACACTGTTAGTGACTGTCAAGTCGATGACTTTTGTTGCTAAGCGGGAGTTTCCTTACTTAACATGTGCTCCTTGACTGTTCACAGGAGCGGAGTTTTTGCTTACGACCGAGGTGGGCTCAGCTGATAAGATAAAGTAGTGTTTTGACCCTTAAAGTTTTATTTACTACTTACATTTGTATAATATGTATCAAATATAGGTAAGGCAATTTCTACAACAATTTGCATACACGCTTGGCCACATGTCTTTTTCTTTTTGGTTTCGTTCCTAAGAGACCATGAAATTAACACCAATAACAACATAAAAAATGACTTCAAATATTTACTTCATTTGATTCCGTTAAACTTCTGTCGCCTTTGGGGAAAAGAGGTAAAAAAGTAGTAGGTGCTCAGGCTAACTGCACGATGTTTTCGTCAGCGACATATGCATACTCCGAGGAATTACAAAATGTCGTTAACGGCTCCACACTTTCTGCATTTTCTTTTTTATATATTAAAAACCAATTTCAGATGTCTATGGATCTTATATGACTGCTTCTATACATTTCCAAATATGACATACATTTCACAAAAAATGTTAGATATACATGTACCTATTAAAAAACTTTCCTTTAACGATAATAGTTAAAACATTCATTAAACGAATGCACATTTACCAAATGATCCTTCTTCCTTCAGACTAGCTTAAACTTGATATTGTACAATGATCACTATTGTAATACACGTGGGATCATTTATTTCCAACTAAAGTAATTAGCAAGTGATTCATGAATAGCTAAAATCCCAGTGCGCTTTTCTAGACAACCTAAAAACAGAATTAGAATCAATTAACAAGCATCCTCCGAGAGCGTATTATAGTTCTATTCAAATATAGAATGTCACACTATAATCCTACAAGAGGAGAAAACACAATAACATGCGCGGGAAACATATCATCTTCAGTTTTTATTGCAGAGTTTAGGACATAGTCTGCAAGTGGTAAACGGTATGTGCTGTTTGCAGAAAGGGTTCCAAGCATGACGTACATTAAATTGTCTATTCTGATACACTGAACAAGTTTAAGTTTTAAGATAAAATTGCAACTTCATTGCTTTTCGAAATAGTGTCTACATGTATATTGTTCAGCTGTTACTGCCAGGGCTCGAAAAAGCCACTTAGAACTCAAATATGTCCTTTTTGTCTTATTACGAATGTGGAAGAAACGTAACTGACACCTAAACGGCGCATCTCAACTAAAATTAGCCTCCTGACTATAGTATACAACACCAATTTAACATCGACTCTGTTTCAAACTCAGTTACATAGTCTGGAAACACATATTCTGGTCACATTTATTGCGAAAAATATTATATGTACCCTCAAATGTACTTCAATGTCGATATACAAAACTGTCTTGAACCGCGACAGTTTTACTAGCTTACCAAATAAACATATATCTCACATTTAGCAAACCCTGTACTCTCTCCTGTAACATGCATTCAGACACCGTGTCAGATGAAGAATGCAAGTCCCACTAAGACAGGATTCAAGAGTGTTCGTGGAGATTTTTGACACCTCTTTGTACTTCCTTATTATCCCGGTAGTCGTTTAATGCGTTTTTAATATGAATGATTCTGACCTGCTGCCTCAAAAATGATAAGGAGGGAAGCAAATGAAAAAAATGTAAATGTCATGAAATATTGAAATATATTATGTTTTATTTCTTTATGGAGACAAAAACAAAAATGCTCTTCTTGTTTTCAAATTAATTTATGTTTGAAAACATTATATTAAATCTGTGTTATATGAATGATATAGTGTGTTATAAATTGTGTTACTTGTTCAATAATGTATTTTAAAGAGGGTTAAGTTATTGCACAAAACTTCACTGATTTATATCATGTTATTTGTCATAACATGTCCCCGTGAAATGAAAGCTGTAAACACTTATTGAATAAACACAAAAAGTTAGAAAGACGATAGCACGAATCAAAATACAAAAGCACACCACATAAAAAAGGAAGAAACACAAGAAAAAATGAAATCACATTCTAGCTTGTCGCTTATTTCATATGTTCAATGTTAATTTTCGTGGAATGACCTGCACATACAAAGTATGATCTTTCGTTATATTACGTTACAAATATTGTCTTTTTTCCTAAGGAAAGACGAACGCAGGAAATAAATGTCGTTGTGGCATAAACAAGCCACCATATCACTCAGGAAGGTATCGGGATCCACCGGTACCGAGATAAGATTTTAAAAAATCTATATGTAGATTTATGAATGGTGTGATTTACTGGAATGCGCAAATCTTGTCTGTATGACCAGATAGTACTGAATCGTCCTGGCACATTATAAATCGAGATCATGAATTTCCAAGCCACATTATGTATGGAATGTTGGTAATTTGCATTATAGAATGAAACGTTTGCTGTCATGTTGAATCAGGTATAAGCAAATAATGAACGTTGTGTTATTCAGTTTAAAGATAAAAGCGATTGCTATTGCTTCTTTTATATGCACTTATACATTTTTAATAAGAAATAAAAAAACATTTCAAGTAGAAGACGAGTGTAGTTGTGTGCACTTAGAGCTTTTGTAATCATAAAATATAGATTTCAGAACCAGGGTATAGATGCATAGAGTGCAAAATATACGTCTATATTGTTGTTCAGGTCGAGCCCACTTAGTGTATAGCTGCTGTGCTTTAAACTAATTTGTCAATTTGCTTCGTTATCATCTATGTGAGTGGAGAACAGTATGTCTACTAAAAGTTTACGTGCTTATTTCGTTGATACATAAAATGAATCACTACTTTCAAATATTGATTAAGAAGAAAATGGACCTTATTTATCACAAAATAGTGTTTTGAAAAGCAAAATGAAACTGAAGTGACGTCAAAAAGTGCAATGGAATAATATAATATTATTAATCAAGTGATTTCATATTGGCCTTTTTATTTGTCCGAGGGTGCCGTACTGCAATATGACTGCCCGAGGACAAATAACAAGGCCAATATGAAATCACTTGATTAATGATAATTTTATTATTCAACTTTACAATATTAGCTAACAAAACAAGAATATAAATGTTCTTGTAACAATAACAATTTTATTTGTGTTTAACTTAGTAAAGGAGTCTAAAAACAAAATGGCGTCGTTTGAAAATCTAACCGAAGTGACTTCTCCGAATTGACCCTCTCTTTTAAACCAATCAGAATGCTTAATTTCCATATTGGCCCTGTTTTCTCGTATTGGTCTTGCTGTTTCATATCATGTGCGCAATTGATCTAATACAGTGTGTAATATTGTAAAGTTGAATAATAAAGGTAGAGAAACATGCCGTTTTAACAGGCTTGTTCGATAGTAACAGGAAATATAATATTTATATGGACGTTTACATGTAACACAAATATTACACAATTATGAAAAATAAACATAGTATTCGACTTTCTAACGCTTAAAAACAGAATACTTCTATATTGCAACTTTTATATTTGAAATAAAAATTATTAATG
>JAFMSR010002340.1:0-5000 GCA_022818135.1 Saxidomus purpurata
CTGTCACATGACAGCACGCTCGACTATTCGAAAGGTTGTTGGTAAAATGGGTTTTTTGCCTAAGAACAGGAGTATTGTGTAATTGTCTATAAGAATAAAGGTCAAAGATATGAAACTTGTTCAAAGACCTTTGTAAATGTACATTACATTCAAAGCCTTACTCTGGATTCTGTAAGCCAACTGGAGGGAGAAAGAGGGGATAATTTCAAAGAAATACATAACCTTGTAAATTTGATCATGAATAACTTTGTAACTTTTCAAAATTGATATGTATTGAATTAAAAAAGCATGACCGCTGCATGCTGCATAATTATTCATGATATTTCAAAAGAAAGCCATTTCGAGTATTTCCATGTTAGTCTGGTAAAAACTGTGACAAAATTCTCAGTTAAAAGGGGCATAAATATGTCAAAAATAAAAAACATTGGGGAAGATGTTGACAGTAAACATACATTTTCAGTTTCAAGTCCATAAAAAAATCAAAGTTAAAAAGGGTCATAAATCTGTCAAAAATAAAAACAGAGTTATGGGGATTGTTTGCTCAGATGATGATGTTGATGGTAGACACAGTTTTAAGTCAATACCTTGATAGTATTCAAGATATTTAAATTTAAAAAAATCTTCAACAAAAAATTCTAAGTTAAAGAGGGGCATAAATCTGTCAAAAATCAAAATGGAGTTATGAGGATTGTTTCCTCAGGTGCAGATGTTGATGGTAAAGATATATTTTGAGTTTCAAGTCAATACCTTTGATATTATGCAAGATATTTGAATTTATAAAAAACTTAACAAAAATTCTAAGATAAAAAGGGGCATAAATCTGTCAAAAATCAAAACAGAGTTATGCTGATTGTTTCCTCATGTGTAGATGTTGATGGTAAAGATATATTTTGAGTTTCAAGTCAATACCTTTGATAATATACAAGATATTTGAATTTATAAAAAAACTTTAACAAAAAAATCTAAGTTAAAAAGGGGCATATAAAAAAAAAAAAATTTTTTAATTTAAAAAAAAAAATTTTTTTTTTTTTTAAAAAATTAAAAAAAAAAAAAAATTTTATAAAAAAAAAAAAAAAAAAAAAAAAAAAAAAAAAAAAAAAAAAAAAAAAAAAAAAAAAAAAAAAAATTAAAAAAAAAAAAAAAAAAAAAAAAAAAAAAAAAAAAAAAGGCTATTATCACGTCAAGGGTGTGTAGGCGCTTTTCTTGAATATCCATTATAAATAAAGGTCCTTAAGAATATTTGTAAGTGCTGATTTAATTAATTTAATCTAAAACAACCGAGTTTTATATAATCAGTAAGATGGAGGAAAAATAATTACCGATCAGAGATGACGCTCCAGTCGGTGGTAAAATTTATAAAAAACAAAATTTCTGAAAAGGTTTGGCAGAATTTGATTTTAATAACATTTCCAGCTGTTCATTTTCAGTAAAGTGCTTCATATGGCGGTGAATATAAATTCGCTGAATTTGCTCGTTTTTATATTGCTAACGTGGTCTTTCAATTTAAAATGTAAGGTAAGAAACGTCTTCCCTACAAATAACGGTCGATTTTTTCCGGTAAGACAAATTTCATATTCGAGTACATCCATTTTTAATCTCGAGTATTCATCTACTATACAAAACTGAAAATACACTTTGTTGAATTTGATTTGAATGTTGCAAGGCTTTTCTCAATACTAGTATTTATTTGGAGGTGGTAGTTTACAGCGGTTTGACTAAATTAGTAATGTCAAAATGTATTTCCACGTATTTCAGAACAACCCACGTATTTTACGATGTATGGTAAATGAATGTGCCATTTAAGGAGGCATTGCTCACAACGAGCAGTTTATTTTCTCAAAACAATAAAATAAGTAAGTTTGTCAAGACGAACATACATCAAGAAATGTCTTGTTTATGCTAAAATTGCAAACATAGCAACGTTTCATTCGAAAAAATGTATAAAACAATATGAAAGTTTTACTGAACTACAACATGTACGATTATGTTAACGTTACCGGTGTTTACTGAAGTTTTCACTGAATCTTTCAGTTTTGGTAGAAGTCATTTTAATTATTTTTTTTGCTAAGATTATTTTGCGGTTCTTCATATTTGTAACAGACTTTGGTTATCTCTTTAAATTCCATTGCATGTTCCAATAAAATCGTTCCTGTTTCTCTAACTATGTCTACATTCCACAATTACAATGTCGCATACTCAACAGGTTGTAGGCTGTGTTAACACAGTTTAAGATACAGCATGAAAACAATACTGTAAACCAATCAATTTTCACGTCAATTACTGTTCCGTGTTTTATTAATGATTGTATTAACAAAATACAAAAAGAACTGGAAAGTTTAAGAGTAAGGAAAACTGATCTGCACTTTCTACCAAGCGCTGAAAACTGGACTGTGTGAATAGAGTGAAAATTAAACACATGGTTTACCGCATTAAAATACTATTATTGTTATTATTATTATTATTAACATTATTATTGTTATTATTATTATCGTTATTGTTATGGTTATTATTAACACATCAAGTCATACCCTATCTTAAACTGCATAACCTGAAATCTGCTGAGCGAGCAACTTTGATCCATGTGAACAATACAATTGATGATGACGTCATATTTCGGAGACACAAGCTATTCTATTTAATCGCAAATACCATTTCGGTCTAAAAAGTTTACATTTGAATCTGGGATTAATATAAATAATCTCAAAACTATCTTTATTGAAATAATAGAGATGACTGCTACCTAACCTGAAAGTTTCAGCTAAAATTTGCAATAAACATCGGTAAAATTAGCAAAATCGTACATGTTGTAGTTCCGATAAACTTGGTTTAACAGGATTTATTATTAAAAATTGCTATATAAGCATTTGTGCGTAAACGAGACAGTTCTCGATATATGTTAATGTTGAAAAACTTATTTATCAAATATCTTTTTTTTACATAAATCTATCTCATGTTTAACGTATAATCTGCTTGTTGTAAGGAATAGCTCTTTAAATAACACAAAACATTCAGATCTTACCGAATTCAAATCAATATAGTAGTAAAGTACTCTTTATCATAAAAATACAAAAATGTAAGAAAAGTTAATTATGTATGATATATTTAAAGAAAACCTTGAATATGAAAAAACAATTATATAAAAAAAGTTATCTACTTGTCGAACAAAAAATCAATAAACAGACAACCCTGTGTTAAAAACCGCCCTGCAAATAAAGACCAGCATGGACAAAACCGTGAACTATTTACAGGTATTCTATTCACATGAAAACAAATATATTTTTTCGTTTAAGTGGTGTTTCTCCACGAAGAAATATTGTCAGAAGGCGTTTCTTATTCTTTGCACGATCATTGATAAAAAATTGAACTATAATTTTATCTATATCATGTCAGCACTGTAGGAAGCTTTTTGGTACAACGTACCAAGCAAATGCAGTGAACTGATTTTCCTCGACCAAATGAAGCAAGTAGAAAAAGAACATTTGGAAAGTTAATTGGTCCTTCTGTCTCAGAAGGATGCATGGTATGTTATGCGTACGACACGGCGTTATGCTATTGTAAACTTATTCAAAGTTTCATGAAATTCTCTCCCTTAGTTCTTAAGTTATGACTTTGAACGGACGGGCAGATGGACTGACTGACTGACTGACTAACTAAACAATACCATTTTGAATATGATAATACACAGATTTCCTAAACTTAATAGAAACAAAAGCACACATCATCTTGTAAGACATAGCAGCAGCAAAATATATATCAGGATGATATTTAAACACAAGGTACTATGCTCAGTCTTTAAAATGTACATTAAATAGTAAAACCTATAACAAACGTTTTCTTGTCTATTGAGGCTAGCATAGCAAGTTAATACAACTGTTCAATTAAGTGTAGATATAGATCTATTAGTAGATTGACCACTGTCTTCACAAAATAATATATTACATAAGCAAACCAAAAGGTCTAAAATTGACCATATCGCTATACTGGAATGTCCTAAGTCAGTTTTTTTTAAATCGTTTGGAATGTTTTCTAGGCAAAGCTAACACAGGTCATTCTGATTTTGAACAAAAACAGAAAGGATCTTGCTAAGACCAATCACCCTATGTTGTTGATAAAAAATATCTCAAAATATTGAGCGGAAATGATTTTTAATGTTTGCGTCACCGTCACCCCCAAAAACCCTAATTAGGGATAATCTACAGATTACAACCTTCTAAGCAAGTTTTATTAAAATCAAATTAAAATTGTGATCTTGTGGACAAACTTTGTGACAGACAGACAGATGGATGACACATAATCAAAATGTCTCCACACCACTCCTTGGCGGGAGACATATTCGGTTTCAAATTAGTCCTGTTCCGGATTGTCCGTGAAATACATTGAGTTTCATTCAAATGTCTATCAGATGTCTACTTCGCGTTATTCAGTGTCTTGCATGTTGGCAACGTGGAATACTGACAGCTGTCACAGTTTTCAACACAAGCTTTAGTTGTATGCAGTCAGCAGACGACAATTCTGATCCTAAACACTAATCAATCAACATCGAATAAAAAAGATGACCTGAATCACTGAAAGTCTATCGTCATTTTTAACGTTTCTTTTTAACTCCTGAAATCCCTCCATCCAGATGTCCTGAAAAATCCAACACACTGAATTTAAACTCATACATAACAATATACCAAATTTCCATCTTAGTGATTGACCATAAACTGTTTTTGTTTTTTCAGTAACAGTGATTCTATTTTAGCACAGTGGCATTGACCTTAGTTTTGTGAAAATATTTTGAATTCTAGTGTCAATCTCTTCCAACAAAATACTTTTCCCCGCGTAGTCTAAGTAAAACACTTGACACACAGGGCATGATTTGAACAAGACAATGCTACATACAAACTATTTTAGATTTGGGCCTTGCTATTTTTTATTTTTCTAAAATTTACATATTTGTAACCAACCCCAAGGGAGGGGGATACAATTTGGAAAAAAAGTCTAGATCAAAGAGCCAA
>JAFMSR010002340.1:10000-24941 GCA_022818135.1 Saxidomus purpurata
CAGAAGCACAGTGCTGGCATAGGCTATCCCTGACGTCAGTGTTGAGTTTTGAACTGTATTCTTCTCGTCTCTCACACGTTCCACTTAATAGAGTGCACCTCTTACAGTTACGTGTCTACGTGAGATATCCCTTCGAGTCACAGTATGGCGTGTCGCAAATCTGGAGAAGAGACCGCAAATAACGTAGTCTTCGGAAGTGTGTGTGTAAAAAGAGTGCTTATATATAATTGTCATTCGCTTCTGCAAGTCATTTAAAAAGCTGTAGAAAATTTTTTATTTACATGTATCAATTTTATACTAGTAAGTCAACGTTGAAGAAAGCTGATCGGTAACTGGTCAATCCCGTGTCAAGGCGACGACGTGTGGTCGGAACACACTGATTGGTTTGAACCAACAGCATATGCAAATGAATGCCCCGAGTGACCGACACCTAGACCTCTAATTCATCGCCCCGACATTTACATGTTCAATCTACAGTTACCAAGTGGTTACGATCGCTTTAACAGTGCACAGAGCAAGAGAGAGACTGTGGGACACAAGGTTCGAAAATCCCTTACTCGACTGTTCGTTTTTTCTTGTGTCAGGAAATCTATCACCATTGTCCTATTTCACTCAAATGTGAACGGGTAAAGTATGTTTAGTTTTAACTGGGTATGAATCTTACGCTATCGCAGAAAGCTTTACAGAACTTATGTTGATTGTCATGAATGCAGAATAATAAAATAATACTAACATAATTATGCCTTTTACCATTGCTACACATGCACCCCTTTTAGTTTGAGGATAATACACGGCTGAGCCGGGCCGGGACGTGATAATCGGCCCGCAGGAAGCATAATGACACGAGGGCTTTAGCCAGAGTACTATTATGCGACTAAGGGCTGAGTATACGTCCCGGCAAGGCCAAGTCGCGAGTTTACGTCATATCTTACTTTTTTAATCAGTATTCTATTATACATAATGCAAAACTACAAGATAATAACAAAAAAAAAATTTAAGTTTGTATTTTTCCTCACTTCACGACCATTCCTTGAAGTTTTGATCGTTACGCGCCATCTTTTTCCTAGTGTTGATGATATTTTACTTTCGAAAAACTCGTGTGCATCTTGTTAGACTCATAATTTAATATAAATTTTCAATCATTTTGTTTTTAATGGTCCCTTTTGCTCGCGATTCAATATATCTCTCGATGGCGGCTATTTTATTCAAGAGGTGACGTCATTTGTAGCAAAGAAGTAAACTTACCTTACCACGTTCATCTTCCTTCAAAGCCAGTGTAGATCATGATCAGTATATCCGTGTTGTCAGGGACAGTCAGTTGAATCAGTACCATGACTGTGTTGTAAATTTTACAAGCAGTTAGCCTTTATATTTCAATTATTGTACAACCTTTTCATTCTGACAGTTATTTATTTCACTTTCTATGTATTAAAATGGTTTTGAAATTTAAATATTTACAGAAAATCCAATTAATATGTACAAGCCCGTGGCATTCGTGGTTTATTACTGCGTACAATGTATCAGAACTTCAAATCACGGTTTATTAGACGATGAACACCTCTACAACATGTATGAATTTCTTAAACAGTATGACATTTTCATTCGACCAAAACTAAAGTAAAAGCTAACATTCTAGCGGCAATGTGTTATTGTTGTTGTACGTTTCAACAATATTTTGGTCATTTAGACCACAGGTACTTTCAAAATAATTCCTTACCCCGTGTACATGTACCTGTGTTTTTTTTACAGATGAGAAGATTGCTTAATCATCGTTCCTGGTGAGAACCAGTACTAGATCCCTATACTCCGTAATAAACTGTTAACTTTCTCACATAAAGAGACATGGTCACAGGGCTCGAACCCAGCTGGCAGTAAGTGGGTCTACTTTCTGGACCAATATACATGACAAACCTGCACATTGATCAGTCTCGTCATATGCCAGTCGTCTCAGTTAGCACCGTCATACTGTTGTAAGTTACATATGTAAATGAATAATAATTATGTACCTACAAATATGTTTTTCATTGCGTGTAGAATGAATGAGTTTAAACCTCTCCGTTGGCCACAGTCGGGTCTCCATGATCAGTTTGCACATCTGCGTCGCCATGGGGGAAATCTGCTGATTCAGTACCATCTTGTCATTTTCAGTCTTACTGAAACCAAAAGTTTGGACCTGTTACTTGTATTACTGTTTTAACAGCATGTCCGTTTTATTTTAAAAATGGTTTTATAGATTTTTCGTGTTTAATATACCAAATAAATTAGAACTGAACAACATTTTTATCGAAAGTCTGATTAAACATGTAACATTTACTCTGCTGGCGATTTGTTACTCTGCCTTTTTGACTTGTTCTTTATTCAGTAACAATGTCAGAAATACCTTATCATTTTTGTTTTTAAACAATATTTTATACAAATTCTGTTTAAGATATATATATAAATTCGATCCTGTATGTCGCAGAATGTATAGAAGTAGTTATTTTACCATTCCTTATTAACACCATTATGTGCCTGTCTTGATGACCAGTGTAGACCATTATCAGCTTTGTATATCCGTGCCACTGGCTGTGCTGAGGTCTTTTACAATCCATGTAAGCCATGTACATATGATGTACATTTGATAAACTAACATTTTACTAACCTGCTGGTGGTGAATCGGATTTTGCGTCCACTGTAGATCATGATCAGCGTGAACATCTTATCATAGAAGAGTCGGTCAGCGACAAGATGTGTATCAGGGTCTTCAATCAGTGTTATTCATAATCAACCTATATAATGTAAAATGAATATGTATATTTAGTATTTCTGCAGCGGCAAATGACCAGGACTGAACATAATCAGAATTCACATCTGTGCCGCTGTGACGGGACAATTAACTGAATTAGATCTTTATTCTGTGGTAAGCTTTGCAAAATGAATATTTTGTTAAACAAATATGTACTATTATGCATTTATAACAATGTATGTCAAAAATAAACATTTAGTATTTACAGAATGTCTACTTTCTATATAGGATATATGGGATATAGGATATTATATATAGGATATAGTTGGACATTGAATCAAGCTAACAATATCACACAAGTTGTTGTCAAACATTTACCAATTTACGACCAATGTGAACCACAAAAATCCAAATACAATGGATGTGAAACATGCAAGTTTCAACTACTCTGTAGCCAGCCAAGGGAATACATGCATCACAAAAGTGGTCATCCAACATTTATCATGTTGGCTGCAAGAGATTCTGCCTTTACGACCAATGTGAACCACGTACAATCAATTTACGACCAATGTGAACCACAAAAATCCAAATACAATGGATGTGAAACATGCAAGTTTCAACTACTCTGTAGCCAGCCAAGGGAATACATGTATCACAAAAGTGGTCATCCAACATTTATCATGTTGGCTGCAAGAGATTCTGCCTTTACGACCAATGTGAACCACGTACAATCATCTTTTACACTAAATACTTTCAAACTACACTACTAGCGAAAAGCTAAGTCTGCCTAAATATAATATCATTTCAATTATTTCTGGGTCGGCAAATGACCCTAACTTCGCTTCAAGTGTAGACCACAAGCAGGCAGCACATCATTGTCGCAAGGGGGTAATCGGCGGAATCCGCACTCTCATTCTGTTGTAAATTTTGCAAAAAAGAAACATTGTCTGTACCTGTAAGAATTTTCTTTTAATTATGATGTCAAAAATAAACTATGTTTATACTGAATACCATTTAACCATGTAGATACAGTCATACATGAAGTAAACCTAGACTATCACAAAAGTGGTCAACCAACAGATATCCTGCTGGCGGCGAGTGATTCTGCCTTTACAACCAATGTGAATCACAATCTTCCACATTACAATAGATGTGAAACATGCAAGTTTAAACTACCTAGTATGTAGTCAGTCAAGAATATAACAAAAGAGGTCATCCAACATTTACCATGTTGGCAGCAGGCAAATACATTGAAAACCACAATCATCCGTAAACCACAATCATCCGTAAACCACAATCACAATCATCCGTAAACCACAATCATCCGTAAACCACAATCATGCGTAACCCACAATCATCCGTTTACCACAACCATCAGTAAACCACAATCATCCATAAACCACAATCAACCGTAAACAATAATCATTCGTAATCCACAATCATCAGTAAACCACAATCCTCTGTAAACAGCAATCATCCGTAAACCACAATCATCCGTAAACAATAATAATCCGTAAACAACAATCATCCGTAAACAACAATCATCCGTAAACAACAATCATCAGTAAACAACAATCGTCCGTAAACAACAATCATCTAATACAATCAATATGAAATAGATCATTTTAAATTACCCTACCTGAAACAAGTTGTTCTCAGCTTATATAATCGATGTAAGATAAATCAGTTTACGTGAGCCTGCGTTCGCCATCAGTGTAGACTATGATCAGTATGTACATCCGTGAGGTCCAACAGTCAGCTGAGCCAGCACAATATATCAGCTTACACATCGTCAGGGGAGATTCGAGCACTCCGTTATACTGAGTTTTACAAACGAGTATTCTGCACCTGGAAAATTTAAACATATTTATTCTATTTATGTTTATTTTATTTCAATTAATATCATATTACAGTATTCTTGACACATTTTAATTAATTTTCCGTGTCAGAAATACTTAATCTCATCAAACTTCAAATAAAACAGAATATCTGATTCAGTCGAACCTGCCACCAGCCATTTAACAAAATTGCCAACCTGCCTTAACCCTCCTCTGTATTTGCGACCACTGTGCAACATACATGTAATCAGTTCATACAATCGGTATTAAATAAATGACTTAACGACCCTGTCAGCAACTAGAGTGTCTGCCTTTTTTATAATTATGTACAGTCAATATAAATAACTAATTTCAAAATATCTCACCCGAAGAAATTGAGGCTGTCTTCACAACCAGTGTAGACTATGATCAGCTTGCACATAAGTGTCGTCAGGGGACATCCGAGTGGATAATCACCATCATTCCGTTGTACTGAGTTTTACAAACGAATTTTCTGTATCTGTAAACATATTTATTTTATTTATGTTTATTTTACTTCAATTAATAAATTGTAGTAAGTAATTATTACTCTTGACAAAAAAAGTTTATTTTACTTTCCGTGTCAGACTGAATGCTGATTTTGAGTAAAACTTGAAATAAAATGCAGTCGAACTGCAACCAGCCAAGAACATTAAATAAAATAGCCATCTAGCTTTAACCCTATTCTGTATTTGCGACCGGTGTACAACATAGTTGGTAAATACAATCGGTGTTAAATAAATGTTTTAACGACCCTGCCGGCGACAAGGAGTTCTGCCTTATTTTGCTATCATGTACAGTCAAAGCAAATAATTAATTTCAAACTATCTCACCGGCGAAAGATGAATCTGCCTTCATTACAACATGTAGACCAGGATCAGCTTGCACTTCCGTGTCGTCAGAGGACATTCAAGTGGGCAATCGGCATCATTCCGTTGGACTGAGTTTTACAAACGAGTTTTCTGTACCTGTACAAATATTTATTTTATTTTTGTATATTACTTCCATTACTAAATTGCAGTAAGTAATAATTACTCTTAACAAAAATGTTTATTTCATTTTCCGTGTCAGAAATACTTAATCTACTGTAATCAAACTTCAAATAAAATCGGAATATCTGATTAAATTTATGTTTATACAGTCGAACCTGCAACAAGTCAAGAGCATACATGACCTAATAACCATCTAGCTTTTACCCTATTCTGTATTTGCGACCATTGTACAACATATTCAGTTCATATGTTCGATGTTAAATAAATGTTTTAACGACCCAGACGGCGACAAGTGGGTCTGCCTTTTCATCATCATCGTACAGTCAATGTAAATAACTAATTTTCAAACTCACCGGCGGAAAATGATTGTGCCTTCACAACTAGTGTAGACTATGATCAGCTTGCATATCCGGGTCGTCAGGGGACATTCGAGTTGATGATCACCATCACTCCGTTTTACTGAGTTTTCTGTACCTGTAAACATTTATTTTTGTGAGTTTAGCGAATGACATTGCTCAATTTTGTTTTTTGTTTAGAAGCCCGATCAAGATTTTAATGCCCGATCCAGCTTAAATGTATTTTAAAAAAAACAAGAATCATATACAAATTTCAAGACATATGTCCTGAATTGCTTTGAAAGTCCTACTGTTTTCAGCTCGTGTTCCCTAGTTACAAACACTTTTTATCCAAATAAAACCTATTACTTTTTTGCTAAAAAAGTGGCTACATGTAATTATAATTGGGAGATGTTGATTTCTTACATCATGTTAAGTTGCAAGTAACATATCCTGGGATTTCAGAAATTATATATAAAATACTTTTCAAAATATTTACAAAAATGATAATTGCTATTGATCAATTTAAAGCTTGATTTCTTAGCCTGATCAGGCATTGTTACTAGCCTGTTTATTACATGTATATGCACATGCAATCACATCTGCAGCCAGCCAAAATTGATTGATTGATTTCATTTTTCCACCATAAAGGTGAGTAGGTTTTTTTAACATATAAAGAGAATACAAAATACAACACAAATTGGCATATACAGAAAATACAAAACAAAGCACATACTTTTACAAATGATATACAAACTAGGAACGGAGCATGTTCAAATGCAGTTAATTACAAACTTAGTTTCTCTATTCAACACCACTATGAATACTGTTTACATTAAAAAGATGGAATATTTGCTCACTGAATATTTGGAATATGGCAAGAAGTTCGAGATAAAACTTAATCCATTTATACTTTCAGTGATACTGCTTCCACAAACTGTTACATAACTCACAGTTATATTTCATGAATAGCGTGTCCTATGCAAGATTTAAGTAAATATATTACGCACACTAGTTTAGCATTAGATGATATAAATGTTGTTGGTTAATGGATACACTTCATACAATGTGAGAAGGCAATAAGTAACCTGATGCAAGTCAGACATGCTTCACCTGTCGTACTATATCCAGTGTACATGTATTAACACCTTTTAAAAATGGTACATATATAAGATTATTTTTCAATAATGTAAACACGATAAATATAAAAAACAAATGTTTACCTTCAACAGTTTTAACATCCATTTACACAAATGTTCTCACTATGAATGAAATCATGGTAAAGGTGCAATGTTAAACTGCTCAGGGCCTTTTGTCATTGTATTCAATTCAATGCTTCGTAATAGTGTGTTGTGACATTTACTCAACAGCCCCCGTGCGTAAAGAGCAACGGATCTTATCGGCTGGTACCTTGGCATGAGGCGATTAAAAGGGTTAGTCAGGGAAAGTCAATTTGCGACAGTTTATATTGCTTCTATAATTTTCTTTATCCTTCGATATCATAAACAATTCCCTTTTCAGATTAAAAAGAAAAAGAATGAATTTAGAAAATAAAATAAATATCCATTTGTGAACATCATTCGGCTTTGTTTACGGAAACGACCGAGTGATGCCCCGATGTGTCGTATTGTTAGCCTGTAGTCAGATAGGGCCTTATATGGTATTGTATTTGTACATTGTATTCTATTCAATGCTTCGTGCATGTGTACAGTGACATTAACTTAACAACACCTAACGGTAACTGTCGGCTGATATCAGGGTATGACGCAACAAAAAGGGTAACACGTGAAAGAAAATCACAAAACTATATCGATAGCATTCTATTCCCTACAGATAACCTCAAACATGTATCAACTTTCAATTCGGAGCATCCTCGTGCCTTTTCTATGGAAATCGATTTGTGAAAGTATGGAAACCTAATAGGGCCACTTCGTTTTTTGTTTAATTGAATTTTTCAACATAACCAAGTTGAAAATTCAAAATATCAAGTTGAAATTTTAGATATTAGGTTGAAAATTCAAGATGTTAATACATTTTGTTATAGCCAACGTTAAGTTTTTGTGACGGACAGACAGACGGATGTCCCCGCACATAGATACTTATTTGGCTACTCTATTGTTCTTTCTATTGTTCTTTTAGCCACGTAAGAGAAAAAATAGCCACATAAGAGCTTACGGAATGAATGACATCAAAGAGTATTTACTGTTACCTATATTATTTATTGTTCCTATAGCCACCTAAGTATCCAAATGTAAGCACGGACGAACGGACGCACGGCCCATGTCCTGAACTGTTTCGAATTTTAATATGGGAAACAGTCACCCTCCTCTGTTCCGTCTTTAAAGCTTACGATATAAAGTCATGAAAAACTGGTTTTGTTGTGTACAAACCCGTGCGAGATATACACGTGGATTCCGAATCGATATTCCTATGAAAGGCGTAAACCATATAGCAAATATGATACATGTATACATATGAAAATTAAAGTTGCGTCATAGGCACTGAATTTATAGACCAGAAAATACTTATTTATCGACAGAACAAACAACTGCCTGTGAGGTGCATAGCTTGGCATAATATGGTACAAATTACATTTAAAAAAAAATAGACAGCAGAATAAAAAACAATATGGGCACTTTTAGTAACCCCACAACAAAAAATAAGGACATTTCAGCGTTTTCAGTAAAATGCCAACATTTCTTTTCTTTTCTGTATCATATCTCTGTAAATGATAACGAAGAATTGCCAATTTGACATCTTTAATGTAAAAAACGAGAATGTGATAAACCCTGAGAACACAAGAAACAGGGATACATGTTTGCCTTGAAAAAACCAGTAAAAGGAAATACTCACTATTATTTCTGTAGAATTACTCCACCCAAACTGAATACATCCAGTCTGAATTAACCACAAAAATAAGAGAACATTTGTATACACGTTTGTAAAAATAAGATTTACTGACCGCATGCTTTGCACGTGCTATAATTGACAACGATTAACAAGAGTGCTAGAAACGCTTATACTGCTACTCTGAAACCTGTAAGATTTAAAATGGAATGTAAATAAAATCGTTTGATATTATTTCAAACTTTTATCTGTAAGGTGTTTTTCTTTTTATTTGAAAACATGAGTTATTAAACTAGCTTGGGTCATTCATCGGATGTGTTACGTCAGACTTGGGAAGAAACGTCACTAGCCCACTGATGCTGCTGATATGCAAATTTATACAGTGTACTGATCACTTACATGTATAGGATTAATAGCACATTGTAAAATTAGACAAATCAACGGCAATGCTTTTTCAAATACTTAGAAACTTAAAGTCTACAGACCACAGTTATAAGTAGCTTTTATTTCAACAAGAAAGATGTCTGATCAGCGGAAATGACCTTTATTTGTACAAAACAATTCCTACCATAACTATTCTAATTGATGTACATGTTCGAAATATAGAGAATGATACTGCACAAAATAAGAAAGGCTTTCTGGCAACTCTTTTCCATGCATCAATGATGACTTATAAAGCTAGAGAACGATAATGAAAACGAGAGACAGAGTTACTGAGCAAATTTGTTATATACCTGTTTGGGACGGTTGCAGTGGTAGCCGAAAAAGCCTAGTTTTTTTTACCAAGTTCATGCTAAAAATCAGCGCTCAACAAGCATGGCTCGTATCTGGTACTACTAATTTATGTTGCGATGGAGATGTAACCAGTGTCTAGGTGTGCTATGTAGTAGCAGAGAGGTAGATATGTGGTCTATAGTTATCACGCGATTTGGACGCTTTCTGTTTCTTCTATCAATAGGCGTTTTCATTCTCTTGTACCTATAATAGGTTGTCTCTTATCTCCATGCATTTGCAGATCAACTGAAAAAAATCGCCACTTGTTTTAGTGTCTCAAAACTTATTTAAAGATAAAAACTCTAATTCAAAAGAAGATACGAAACTCATACTTGGATTACATGAACAATATTGTTGGTAACACTGAAATGCACATAGTACAACTAAACGTTTCTGAAGTTTCATTTAAAGTTTGAGAAATAAAGTGCTCAGGATATTAAGCTGAAATTTTGAATAAGCAATTTTCTTCAGTTTCTACTAATTATCCAGACACTAATTTACCAGTGTTAGGACCTAGTCCATTTATTAATATGGCAGATATTAATGTAACAGAAGATGGTGTAAATAAACTTCTCTTTAACTGAAGTACTCAAAACGCAGCAGGTACGGATCAGATTTAAGCAAGTCTCTTGAAAGAATATGCGATAGGAATAGCCCCTATTTTCAAAATGTTGTTGAATAAATCTTTAGCGTTTAGTTTTGTGCTTTCAGACTGGTTTCAACCAATGTATATGTATCTCATGGAAACTTTTAGAACATATTGTTGTTAATGACAGCCTAGATCATGAAGATAACTTTAGTATCCTGGTGAACAATTATCATGGTTTTCGTGCCCGGTGGTTTTGCGAAACCCAACTCGTGGGCTTTATGCATGGTTTAGCTAAGTCAATACAGCAAAGCCAATAGAATGTTGCTATCATAGATTTCAGTTCATCATGGAGGACTTTTACTAAAACTAGCCCAATATGGCATCAGGGGCTCTACACATTCCTGAATTAAAGACTTATTAAACAAAAGAACTCAGAGAGTAGTGGTAGATGGTGCAACATGCAGTATGGCTCCTGTTATATCAGGTGTTCCTCAAGGTTCAATTTTGGGACCACTTCTATTTCTGTTATTTATAAATGACTTGTCTTCGTCAGTTACATCAAATAATCGCCTTTTTGTAGATGATTGTGTGATTTACAGAACAATAAAATCGGATGAAGATTCAAACCAGCTGTAAAAAGATCTAGACAATTAATTATTATGGGAGCAGAAATGGAGGATGTTTTTTAACATAAAAAAAATGCAATGTTATGCATCTAACTAGTACTATGTCCAAAAAAACATTGAATACTGCAGATCAAAAGTTTGAGTCTTGATGTTCATGCTCCAAATTTCCGTAGCTATCAAAAAGTTTGATCAAACTGTGGTCAGATGTTCACCTCATCAAGACGATGTGCAGAATCAATGAGTCAGTCACACTGGCCAAGGTCAGATTACAACTTAAGTTCAATATTTTGAGTTTTAAAATTCATGTCCGCTCCATATTACCTCACCCCTCGAAAGATTTTGATGGAAATTTGACACCAGAAATTCATTCATATTCACAATATCATTCAGTGTACTGTACATTGTAAGATTTTTATTATTTTCAAATTGTTACTTCATGTTGTTACAAGAAAACGTAACTAGTAGTATTTGACTCCAGCCAAAGTCTTTCAAATAGTATAATTATCAAATATTAAAACTAGACCTATCACTAAATGTGATGCATACTCCGAAAAGACTGCTTTATCATCTGAAGAAATAAGAAGTAACAAAACACCTTGCAAAAGAAACTCAAAAAGAGTTATGGTTCTTGACAATAACTCTGTAGTTTGTCAAGATAGAGTTATGGTCCTTGTACAACCACTTCCTGTCATTGTGCTTGACCATTGTATGAAGTTGTATTTAATTCACACCAGTAGATTTCAAGTTATGCTCCAGACAAGGACAAGTAACAAAGGGCAATAACTCTGAAATTGCTCAAGATAAAGTTATACAATGTAGTTGTATTGAATTCCAACCAGTAGTTTTTAAGTTATGCTCCTGACAAGGAAAAGTAACGAAGGGCAATAACTCTGTAATTTTCCAAAGAGTTATGGTTCTTGTGCACCCGCTTCCTCTCATTGTGCTTGACCATTGTATGAAGTTGTATTTAATTCACACAAGTAGATTTCAAGTTATGCTCCAGACAAGGAAAAGTAACAAAGGGCAATAACTCTGTAATTACTCAATGTAGAGTTATGGTTCTTGTGCACTGCACTTCCTCTCATTGTGATTGACCATTGTATGAAATTGTAGCGAATTCTAGCCGGTTGATTTCAAGTTATGCTCCAGACAAAGAAAAGGAACACAGGGCAATAACTCTGTTATTAGTCAAGATAGAGTTATGGTTCTTGTGAACTGCACTTTCTCTCATTGTGTTTGACCAATGAAGTTGCATTGAATTCGAACAAACAGTTTTCAAGTAAGGCTCCGTACTCAAGATAGAGTTATTGTTCTTGTACACTGTACTTCTTATTGTGCTTGACCATTGTATGAAGTTGTTTTAAATTCCAACTAGCAGTTTTAAAGTTATGCTCCGGACAAGGAAAATGCAACGGACCGACCAACCGCCCTTCTGACCGACCGACCACCGGGTGACTCCTATAACCCCCTTAACTTCTTTTTGGGGGATATCAAAACCTTGGTTAAACTATAGGTTTGAAATACTTGTAGAATGTTTATTGGATTGGTAACACAATGACTTTACAATAAATGATATCACCTTGTTTGTTACAGTTTTTGTTTCTCTTTTAGACTAGGTATGCTATCCCTGGGCACTCCAGCTTTTCCTCAATTTTTTTTCCACAGGACGATGTATATGTAGGAGTGGTATTCAAAACGTTTCCAGAAAGCTGTCATATCTTTTATTAAGCATATCAAAATCATATCATTAATACAACATGATTGGAGCTATCGTACATTTAAGATCAAGGTCACACTTAAAACCCAAACTTGTATTTAAGATACAGTTGGGAACTTTATCTACTTGTGTACGTACAAATACAAAGTTTATTTACTGTCGGCATGTTACATTAAACATCTACATGTATAAACATAAGCTATGTATAGCTTTTGCAAGGGGTCGAACATGTACTTGTAAGATAAATTTTTAAGTCAGGTCTAAAAGTTAGACAGACTAAAATGGTGGCCATCTGCAGTGTAAACAAACTTTCAAGTCAGTATTTTTTCTGATTTAAGTGACAATTTACAATTCTTATTTGACTAGTGCTGTGCATCATGTGGAGATATGTTTATAATATATTTCCATAAACTTTCGAAGGTAAAGGTACCATATTAAACAAGAGGGCCAAGATGGCCCTATATCGCTCACCTTGGTACAAGTCCACTTGCCTGGTGGAAGATCACTAGATAATGTTATATACCAAATAAGTTTTCCTATATACGCCTTTGTAAAACAAATTATCCCCCGCACCCGGGCAAGGTCAATTTTGACCCCAGGGGCATAATTTGAACAAACTTTAAAGAGGTCTACTAGGCAATGCTACATGCCAAATATCTAAGCTCTAGGCCTTGTGGTTTCAGAGAAGAAGATTTTTAAAGTTTTTACTATATATGCCTATGTAAAACTAAGTGACCCCTGGTGCGGGGTCAATTTTGACCTGGGGGTCTTAATTTGAACAATCTTGGTAGAGGTCCACTAGCCAATGCTACATGCCAAATATCTAAGCTCTAGGCCTTGTGGTTTCAGAGAAGAAGATTTTTTAAGTTTTTCCTATATATTCCTATGCAAAACTAAGTGACCCCCGGTGCGGGGTCAATTTTGACCCAGGGCTCATAATTTGAACAATATTGGTAGAGGTCCACTAGCCAATGCTACATGCCAAATATCTAAGCTCTAGGCCTTGTGGTTTCAGAGAAGAAGGTTTTTTAAGGTTTTACTATATAGCCTATGCAAAACTAAGTGACCCCCAGGTGCGGGGTCAATTTTGACCCGGGGGTCATAATTTGAACAATCTTGGTAGAGGTCCACTAGACAATGCTACATGCCAAATATCTTAGCTCTAGGCCTTGTGGTTTCAGAGAAGAAGATTTTTAAATGTTTTCCCTATATATGCCTATGCAAAAACTAAGTGCCCCCTCGAGGGGTCAATTTTGACCCGGGGGTCATAATTTGAACAATCTTGGTAGAGGTCTACTAGACAATGCTACATGCCAAATATCTTAGCTCTAGGCCTTCTGGTTTCAGAGAAGAAGATTTTTAAAGTTTTCCCTATTGCCTATGCAAACAAGGGCCCGGGTGGGGTCACATTTGGTAGAGGTCCACACATGCTACATGCCACAATCTTAGCCTACTGGTTTCAGAGAAGAAGTTTTTAAATTTTTCCTATTTTTTGCCATAGCAACCAGAGTTCTGCATGGAATGGAATTCTTTGAACAATTTTGGTAGAGCTTCATGCAAGGAACATTCCTGCATAGTTTTATCAACATTGGCCTAGAGGTTTCAGAGGAGATGTCATTTGAATCAAAATGTTGACGGACGACGGACAATCATCGATCAGAAAAGCTCACCCTGGCATAGCCAGGTGAGCTAAAAAGTTATTGAAGGTCAACTGACAACTGTCTGTATTCCATTGGTTACAAAATCATTAATTTTAAGCACAAAATGTAATATATAATGTCTTGTATTATATTTTTTGCATGTGTTCTAGCATTATACAGCTATACGACATCTGAACAAGTACAAATCAAGAAATTAACTCCCTAGCAAAACATTTCTTGTGTACGAATGGCTTAAGGTTCGATACATTAACTGTACACTAGAAAAGGTTAGACATGTTTACAGACCATTTTAGCGTGGATATTAAAGCTGGAGTCTTAAGCAGGCAGAAATTTGATACTGCTTATACTGAAACCAACTTTTGTTGAAAATCTGGTTGTCTTGGGACACACCCATCATTCATATTTGGCTGGTAAATTTCAGTTGACAATACAAAAGTGGTGTTGCTGACTGGTTTCTTTTCGACTTACTAGTTGACAGAGAATGAGTGTCCTGATCAAGTAACTATGGGTCAGGAAATGATGCATTAAGTTACAATGTACATTCTGGTGTGTGTGTAGCTCAGTTCATGTCGGGTATAATTTTGTTTACAATTCATGTTATTTCATAGACCACCACCGTGGTAGAGTGGTTGGAATCAGTGATTGAGTGCCATGGGTTCAAGCCCCGCTAACGACCAAAACTCTTTATGTGAAAAAGTTGGCAGTTTCTTACTAGTACTGGTAACTATGTTAAGGTAAACTTCCGCCCACATGTTTCACTGAAATGCGTTAAACCCAAAACAAATACATATTTTCAGAGATGCTTTTGGCCGTATTCAA
>JAFMSR010002341.1:0-25009 GCA_022818135.1 Saxidomus purpurata
CTACCGACATACCGACAGACCGACCGACCGACATACCGACAGACAGATCGACCGACATATGCAAATCAATATACCCCTCTTCATCGTAGGGGTCATTATAAGTAATCACAAACACATGCTTATAGATCAGCTATAACTGTGAAGAATATATTGAAGCGGTACATGTTGTAAGCTGTATACTACATACTCATTGCAACACTTTTCTGTTCTGTTTTTAAACAACAGGTTGCGATTTTTCTCATATTCCATTTGCCTACAAGTCTAATTATTTAACTGGGACTTTGTCCTGACAGGTGGACATAACACAATACTCAGTAAAAAAAAGAAACAGACTGCGATCAAGCATGTCACTTCCTATTTGCTGATTTCTGATCATGTTCTCACAAAGGATTATAAATCAATCTCAGACGTAATGTACAAACAGATAATCTATGCCTTAATTGGACAAAACGTTTGGCTAGGTATTTGTTTTAAATTCTTTCGATGGTAAAGTTTATCAATTCTTAGTATATAGGGAACTTTTATTGTGCAGAAGTGATTACTTCGTTATAGTATTACAATTGCGATCTAAGCGACGTAATAAGAATTCATTGTTGCTTAACATATGAATAGAACATGAACCATAAAATATGAAATCGATAAATGGGTGGAAAATATGTCGTTTGTCATTTAAGCCACTATAAACAGACAAAATGAACATTAATTTGAACTTGGTCACTGAAGTTGTACTTTGACCTTCAAATTTCCTAAACGGTCTGTACTGCTTACAAAACATTTTAAGTCATAAATCTCCCGTTTTATCAAACCTTGTCATCTTAATAAATGGTGTTTTGAGTGACGTTAATAATTGTAAAGGCAGTAATGAACTCATTTGTTCGCGTCTGTTCCCTATACTATCTTCTATAATATCCGTACCCTGTGGTTTTGAATACCGTATACATATTTAAGGTTAGTTATTTTTCAAAATTACTTTTCAAATTATTCATCTTTATTTAAATCAAATTTAATGATATACCATTTTACATTTTGTCATGAAGATTCTGTTTAACTGATAATACAGAAATATGACAAGTCTTTATCAACACCTACGTTTTGAAAAGTAGTTTTAAGTTTTATTGTCATTGTGCTTCCTAATCAAATTCTAAACTTCAATAATAAACGGCAGTCTGTGATACTTTGAAGCTATTTTGAGGCTATCAATGTATCACCAAAGTACATAAACAGACAGATCTCATTAAACCGAAGAAAATGAAAACGCACCATTTTTAGTTTCAATATATAGATTGTACTTAGTGACTCATAACTGACCAATTTAAAAATAACTACCAAATAGATTTACACCAAGCTGTCCGAAACTATCCTATCTAACGAGATTTTAGACTTTATCTTGAACGTATCTTAAATAAAATATGTTTCATCGACGCGTATCTTTTTAGAATCTACAATTCATTAGCAGCTTTAATTCAATGAAAATGCAATTTTGTAGATTTCGAATGTTTATAATCTTCGTTTATTACTATGATCACGATTATTTAGAATGCTATTGTATCCACTTTTTCTGCACATACCTGACGAAACACTAAATGTATTATTCATGCATAACTATCTTTAAAAGTTAATACATAGTACTCATAGTATGATGAGGGTTTTTGAATATTACAAGACTCCTGTACTTAACATAGCTTTTGGTGTCACAAAATGTGCAAGGGTTCTGAACGAAACTACTAGTACATGTTCATTTTATTCCATTTATACTTATATAAGATATTACTACATGGTAGTGTATTGTCGATGTCAGTGTAATCAGTTATACCAGTGTAATCGTTAGCATCGGCTATAGCAGTGTCATAGTCAGCACAATTCTATACCAGCGCAACAAGTGTAACAATCGGGACCTGTAACAACATTGAACAGATCATAAGCTTACGCTTTCTATATCACACTTGATAACATATATACTTATATTAATAACTCAATCGTAAAGAATGACAACATCCTTTAACATCAACCATGCGCATTCATGACATGTACCGTTTATGACTTTAACCATTTTACACTTGGTTATTTTTATCTAATAAAAGGCTTAAATTACTAAAATGGATTTTTTATTTCTTTTAAACACGTACATTTCTGGAAAACATGCGAAATTGACACTTGCGCGTCCATAGGACAAAACCCTGTCTACATCACGCACTTCATTGACTTGCTGCTGTTCACACCGTGACTTGTTAATGCTGTACTGCTTAAAGATACTAAGCATGCAAATGTTATAGAAAGAAAGTAACACAGTTCTACATGATATCATCTCAACACGGAAATCGATGACTTTCCGAAAAATATTTAAATACATGCGACCAAAACAAATACCAGAGACAACCACAAAAATGATTACAATAGTGAGGACTGATTCAAAGTAAGGTCAATCATTTGAAAAAAAAGAACTGCTGGAAACCAATAGCCTCTCTCTACCGAAGCTCTCATTTCACTGACTAAGCCAAATAGTCAATAGTGTGCAGACTTAGAGTGCTAATCCATGCTCAACAAGGAAACTCACAAGCAATCCACCAATCAGTAACAGGGTCAAGTGTCACACAATTGTTTACTTTCCTGCTCATCCAAGAAAAACGTAAACAATTAACACATAAGTTAGATACAAAGAACATCTTAAAATGCATGCACTTTCAAAAATCATGAAAAAAAAACAACAAAGGAAGACAGTAAAAACAAATGTTAAAACATCGTCATTTAAATGCCCCCATTACATTCACATACAATTTCACTTGTTGACTAGATATAGTACGTGTACAATATATATAAAAAAACTATCACACCTCCTGCTGTTAGCATTAAAATAGTTTAACAATTAAGAACAATCTTCCGTTATATGTTTTAGTTTAAATACAATATCCACTAACACTACATACATAGCGAATATCAGTATTGTGCAGAGTGAGAGTGCTAATCTTTGCTAAACAATGAAACTCACAGGCAATCAACAAAACAACGGAAGACAGTAAAAATAAATGTTAAAACGTCGTCAATTAAATCTCCCATTACATTCATATACAATAGTACCTGTTGGCCAGATATAGTACGTGGACATTATGTCAAGAAACTGTAATACCTCCTGCTGTTAGCATTTTAATAGTTAAACGATTAAGAACATGATTCTGTTACATTGTTTTCAATGCAAAATCCATTAACATTTCATACATAACAATAGACGGCGACATGAGTCTTTCAGCAATTGTGCGACAAACTGTGTTGCAATAAAAAATCAGATCACCCTAATTGATGTATGCAATTGGATTCTGTATAATCAAAGAACTTTAATTATACATAGAATTTAAAAATATCTTCTATAAAGTACAATTTCTTCCTTCGAGTGATTTGCTGAAGAAGATTCAATGACAATTCCATTTCCATTTGTAAATTACGCTAAAATTTCAAGTCCATGTCTTCCTTTTTTATTTTGTTAGAACTCAATCCAATCAATCCGTTTGACTGAAATTCAAAGCAAAACAATTTATTAATGTTTACTCTAATATAGATGAGGCTGTGTTTAGTTTATATCAAAGCCACCGATTATTATTTGCAAGTGCGAATAATTTTTGTTAATGGTTTTTAAGATGAGAATAGTTCATCAATTGGGCATCAGTATTAAACCTAGCATTATTTAATTCCTGTCAATGTCTTCAATCCAAAATTGAAAGCTCTAAGTAAACGTTTTTATACTTGTACACTATATATATATATATATATATATATATATATATATATATATATATATATATATATATGATTTTACATATGAGTAAATTCAAATTGTACACGTGACGTTATTTTCTATATTAAATATGGTTTTGACACTAAGTACAATGTATACACAAACTGTTTGGTGTAAATGAATTGCAGTAGTCTCATTCAGCTTCATTTGCACTCTAAGTTAAACGATCATCGAACACGATCTACAATCACTACGTAGAATTTCAACCCATAAATCATTTATTTAATCAAAAATGTCTATCTTAATATATGATATTTTGACAAAAGTAAATTATCTTTCTGACAGTTAGAAATGGTTACTGATGTACCGGCTCAGAGTATTATCGTTCAGGATTTTATTTACTTTGCGATTTTAAATGACTCTCAAACATTAAACAGGGAATAGTATCATTTTAATTTAGTTTCAATCATCACTTTAAAAGCTGATTTGAACATTTCTCTAAAAGTAAAAATTCTTTACCATTTCGTAGTTCAGTAGAGCATACGTTTAATTAATCAATGATACTGTTATTGAAGTAGATTTAGCAATAGCTATATCAATTTAGGTGTAAAGAATATATTTCTACGATGTAATTGGAAACCTAACTCCGTCTCATTTTCGATGTTTAAGAAACATAATCATTGTATACACGTTATTCGTGTCATAAACAACACGAAATCATAATAACGTTTGCTATCGGGTTCGCACAATCGTTTATATAACTGAAGTGAAATAAAAAGCAAGAAAGAAAAAAACAATTCAGTTCTGTTTCGAAAGGAACAACTCAATTTTGTCTTACAGATCATTTTCGTCTCAGTGGCGTCAGTCTTCAAAGTGAAGTTAGTCCAGTTGATGGAGTTTCTGTTTGGCTAGAAAGGAGATACCCAGTTTGGGTACCAGGTCTAGGAAGCGCATGTCCCCCAACAAATGAAGCAAATCAAGGAGTTCTAAGAAGTGCAGAATTATATAAATCGAAGTCCAGTATGTCTAAGCAGTGCAGTTGTTCAAGAAAACACAGGAATAGCAAGAACTGTAGCAACTCAAAGATGTTAAACAAGATCGAGAAACGCAGCAACTTCAAAATATGTAGCAAATCTAGGAAGTAAAGCAACTTAAGTGGAAGTCCACGGCATTAATCGCTTTATCATACATTACATCATCTGATCAATAACAAATACATCAACACCTTGATAGAAGACCTACCTGACGAAAATAGCTTGAAAAAACAAAAACATGGTCTAAGGCCAAGGTCAAATATGAAATCGGCAAGTGTTCTATGCATGTGTACCCAAAATGTGTGTTGCAATCTTAAAATCTTTCAAAACTGAAGGATGAATTCGATCCGCAGACAACCTATGCTGATTGAAACAATTCTATAACTCTGCAAGACCTTGATTGATACACGAAAAAGGTGTGTCTTGCAAATTTACTATATGATAATTGTTTGTAGCAATATTAATTGCAAATCATTTAAAACTGACGAACGATACATGAAATTTATACAATAGAGATGTTTAAGTTCTAAGGGGTATTTATCTGCAACACCTTGATGTATACGCACAAAACTTATGTCTTGCAGCTTTGATTGCTTGAGCCACTATTTCATGCAATCCTTAGAAAATAGGGGTTGGGAGTTTGCACCACAGACTATTTATTTTTCAGACAATTCTTGCAGAAAAACAGTTTACATTCAAAGGGGGTTTACCCTGGAACACGTAAAATTTATTTCTATTACATCTGCTTCTCATTGTGATCATGTGTACCAATATATATTGCAATCCTGAAAAATTAAGGAGGAGTTCGCTTCACTAACTACCATTGTCATAAAAGAAGACCGACCGACCGCAAGAACGACCTCCGACCGACCACCTGACTGACAGGGTGATTTCAGTGTACCCCCGAACACCTCGTTTTCCAGGGCTGTAATAAGTTGTTACTACAAAATTGTGTTTTCAGAAACAATCAAAGTCCTAGTAGCACTTTGGAGGTAAAAATACTTGTAGCTCTGAATACTACCAAGAATTATGATATGTCTATTGTACTTATCTAAAGGAAATTGTATATGATTTAAGCACGGAGTTTCTGATACTGAAGTAGCTCTTTCTGGCTTTTTACGATGTACTCCCGTGCAAACTCTGTCGTTGCATAAAACAGAAATAGAATTCTAGCGTATTGGGGTGGGTACACTTTCAATACTACATGATTAAACTTAAACCAAGTCTGTATGATGTTGCTTAAATGTTGGTACAAATAACGGGATTGAATTCCAACAACCATTATTTGTGCCGGATTAAACATTCACTCCTGACTTAATATGCCACGTTAAAGAAATGTTCTTTCTGTTTATAAGAATTGAAAAAATCGCCTTCGTGAATTTTTCGACTTGACACATCACGTCAGGGTAAGGCTTCACTTTCGACAAAGCGCTCCATGTCATAGTTAATTTCTTAAATATGTCTTTCTTTATGAAATTGACAGTTATTTGCTCCCAAAATATTCCTAACCATACTTTTTTAAATCGAAATTATGTATTATTAACATAGCTCGCTAATTCTTTCAATCATAAAGAAACACTTCTTTCGCGAAGAAACGACATTAAGACAAAAGACAGGCATATGTCAACATTGTCTAAGAGTAAATAAAGTACAGGTCTATCATTCTTCCAGTAATACATTATTTTACATGTGAGTAAATCGAAAGTGCAACTGGAGCAACATGGTTTTGAAGAACACTACAATGTATAAACAAACCTTTTGGTGTGACCGAATTGCAGTAGACTAATTTAGCTTCAATTGTACTCTTAAATTAAACGATATATGAGCACGATCTATAAGCACTACGTACAACATCAATCCATTTATCATTTATTTTATCAACAATCCCGATCTTAATATATTTTTGATGTTTTGACAAAAGAGTATATTTTGTGACTGTAATAAATGTTTACTGTTGTTCCGGCTCACGGTACTATCGTACAAAATCTTATGTACTTTGCGATTTTAAATGACGTTTAAACATTAAACAGGGAATGGTTTCAGTTTTTATTTAGTTTCAGTCATCATTTTAAAATTACCTTTAAGAATTATTCTCAAAAACAAAAATTCGTAGCATATTTCGCATGCTGATATCAAAATTTTGAAATCTATATTCTTTACAATTTCTCAGTTCAGAAGAGCATTCGGTTAAGTATTCAGTTAAACTAATAAGGAAACAAATTTTTTATTATCTTCATAAATAACTATTATAGAAGCAAATTTGGCAGTAGCTTGACAAACTTAAGTGTCAAACAAAGATTCCCTACGATGTAATTGGAAGCCTAAAACCTTCACATTTTCGTGGTTCAAGTAACATAATCCTTGTATAAAAGTTATTTGCGTCATAGAGCATGACGTCATATAACGTTTCCTATTCGGTTCGCGCATTCGATTGATATAACTGAAATAAAACAAAAAAAAAATTAAGAGAGAAATAAAAGAAACAAATGCAGTACTGTTCCCGAGAGGAACTCTTCAGTTTTCTATCATTGATCTTTTTCTTTAATAGAGTAAGACTCCTTAAAATAGAGTAAGTATCCCTAGCGGCGGAAGTCTTAAAAGTGAAGTTAGTCCCGCCGATGGAAATTCTCTCTGGCTGGAAAGTAATAAGTCCTGTTGGGTAACAGGTCAAGGAAGCGTTTGTAATCCAATACATGAAGCACATCCAGTACGTCCAAGAAGTGCAACACGACCAAGTAGTGCAGCGATTCCCGGAAGCGCAGCAATTAAAAGAAGGGTAGCAAATCCAAGATTTGCAGCAAGGCCAGTAAACGTAGCAAGTCCAAAATTTGTAGCAAGTCTGAGAAGTGTTTCTTCATAATATATTACATTATCTGACCAATACTAAAAGCATACTTACCTTGATAGAAGACCTACCTGACAATAAAATATTACAAAAGTGCCAACTACTTTTGTTTCAGATGCCATTTTACTTGTTTTGTTAAAGATCTATTAAAATTGAAAAACACAACGATCATTACGGGAGAGCTCGGCCAGCCGATTTATTTAACAACGATTTCATGAAAAAAATATGCACACTATTATACTGTAATGTAATAATTGTGTTTTCATACGAATCGGTTCATATTCTACATAAAATAACTGTACGAGCACCGATAACCCTATAGACACGTTATGAGGACATTACAAATATGTAGGGCAAACTTTGTTTATGTCGAAACGTTCAACCATCAAATGACTTTTAAATTGTTCGTTTAAGGTAATTAACAAAGTAAATGATACAAAAATCTGCCCTGTACCGCCGTGTTGACATTGTCATGTACGTATCTAGAAACCCAATTTTTTTTATCTGATAAAATAGAATATACTTAATGTAAAGACCAATCGTTTATAATAGATCAAAATGAACAATTTAAATTGTAAATGTTTGAAGGATATGTATAAGATGTCTATTGTTTTTGCAATGTACTTCAAACCATAAATTACGTCTTCAAATCTGTATGGTTTAGTTTTTTGGAAGTACATCTTTGAAAAGGTAAACCTCACTCCAATAAATTCGTAATAAAGCATTTACATATTTTGATTTAACAATAGCTTTTTAGTCCAAATTCGAAGTCTTTAACGTATCTTAATGAGGCCTGACCTGTATAAACCGGTCATTACTGGGACTGAGTGAATATGAAAATATTTGATATTGTTCTCGGTTCTTTTGTTTGACTAAATTTACAAATTTTATTATACACTTAAGCCAAACCCAAACTGGTCCAGTGTATATCATTAAGTATTAAAATGTTCGATTCAACTATAAGTAAATACATGCGAGTAATGAATTGGAAATAAAAATAAGACAAATAAAATTAAATGAAAATGAAAGAAATCAAAACAAGAACAAAACATGACCAAGTTTAACATAACGAACGCTTTTTATAAGTACATGAAACAAAGCATAACCCAATGTTATTATGACACTTACGTAACAGTGCGTAACGTAACACAGCACACAGGACACGATGCTTCAAAACAAATTAGCATAGCAAGGAGCAGTACACGTACAGACACAGATCAACACAGCACAACGTAACATTATATAATTATACATACCATACGCGAGGTTTTCCGGAAGGCGTGAACAAATAATCCTACAAGGCTATTGCAGATTCAAATAAACAAATAGATGAATAAAAAGATAAAAAAAATCTAACACAAGCGGCTGCTTTTCCTATATACACATATAGGGAGAAGCCTGTATTTTATTTGACGATAAAATACAGCACGTTTTTCCCAGGACGACGTGCCCTAAATGACGTAACGGCGTGACGTATGTAAACAAGCGCGTGCAATCGTATCTCGCGTTTTAAAGTTCGGGATTGTTTTCAAAGAAAATAACGTCTTAGAATCGAAAAGATAATAGATGGTTCCCTATATTTTATCGTTGAATAAAATACAGTCAGTCATTTTGATGCGAAAAAATGAATCATTCGTGCTACGCACTCGTGATTTAATTACTACGCATCCAAATTCCTGATTATATTTTATTCAACGATAAAATACAGGTAGGCATTTATTATTTCTTAAATAACAACCTTAGTTGTTTTTCTCATATGTATATTCATCTTGTTCTCTATGCGTTAAACTGTATGCGATCAAAACACATGTACATTGTGTGTTTGAACATTGACAATACATGTATAGACCAACATTTCATGAACTTCACTGAATACTTTGTTAAGATGTAAATACGAATATATAAAGTAAAATATTTACAATGACCATAAAAAGTAATCAAGTACATACTAGTAATTGCAGTGTTAACTTATGATTATAATTTATTTCAAAATATAGGGCAACGACTGTGCCAACTTGTTAATGAAAATTTATACTTCGAATTGGGCGATATAAGAAGATAATTTGTAACGAGGACGTAATAAACTGTTACTACCAATTTTTCATTCAAGCAGCAATAAAAGCAATAAAGCTAAAATGTTCGTAAAGTAAAAAAAAGAAATATTTATCTTTTCATATTCTATACTAAATATGGTTTTGAATACAAAATTAAGTGTCATTTAAGCAACTATATACAGATTAATTGTGACTGATTTGCACTGGTTTTCTTTTTTCACTCAAAGTTAACGATCTTTAGAAAGTACATAAAATTGCTACCAGTCAGTCATTCATCTTAATTTATGATGTTTGATAAAAGAAAATATTTTATGGCAGCAATAAACATTTACTGTAGCTTCGGTTCACAGTACTATCGTAAAGGATCTTATATACTGTGTGATTTTGAAAGATGTGTAAATACTAAACTGGGGACGTTTCATCTTTAGTTCGCTCTCAAATATTTTGATTTAGTTATCAAATGATAATTACTTTTTGAATTTTTTTTCTTGAAGCAGAACAAAATTCCGTAGCATATTTCCCTTGATTATACCAACATTCTGTAAATATAGATTACTTACCATTTCTCATTGCAGTAAGGCAATCAGTTAAAAAAATTGTTATTAGTGGTTCGCGCATTGCTACCGACCTTGTCTCTATATATGAATAAGTTGGCAGTTTCTTACGGAGGATCAAAATTAGGTACTGGCCCTAGCCCAGAACGATTGTTAGGTAAACTGCCCGCCTGTTAAAATCACTAAATACAAGCCTGGAACCGGCATTCAACTCCTAATACAACATCAGTTATCAGTTAAACTGATATAAAAGAAAATATGGCAGTAGCTTTGTGGACATAGGATTTTTCTAAAGTTGCAAGATTTTGTTTAAATTGTCCTGTTGTTTGTCTTAGTAAATTCCTATCAAACTTAATAAACACAGAACAATCATAAAGACGGGGTTTTGGAAATCGATTTATTTGCAATGTTTGCATGAAAAAATGTACAAACTGCATGTAGTACACTCTAACGTAGCAAATCATACTAAGCGGCTAATTTTCAGCATGATCATAACTTCAAGCAGGATAAATGAAAAGCATGATAAACCTATAGGATAAGTAAAAAAGAAATTACAAATAAGTAGCGCGAACGTTGTTGGTGTCGAAACAAAATTCTATCAATTGACTTTTGAATTGTCAGTTTAAGGTAATTCAAAAAGTAATTTATACACAAATCTCCTCTGTACAATCGGTCATGATATGGACTCTTGACAGTATCATGTACGTATCTAAAAAGACAAATTCATTTTATCTAAATGACTATCACAAACGCAAACATCAGTCGTTTTCATAGAGTAAATTGCAAATGTTTTAAGTATATGTCTAAAGCTTCGCCCGCAAGGCACATACATTGTAACCTCTCAGAAACGATATATATTTTAAGCACTTAAAAACTTAAATCATCTCATAAAGAATACGTATGTTTTGTTGTTGTTGTTAGTGAATTATTAAAACAGATACTTTACTCCAGTAACTTTTTAATGATTTAAATGGTTTTATAATTTTCAAATTCTGCTGTTGCGATAAACATTATATGTACTCCAAGATCTTTGAAAAATTGATTTCCCAATAGCTTTAAGTTCAAATGAAAAATTTAATGATCGTACTTAAATTGAGTCTGATCTGTATAAACTGTTCATCAACGGAACTGTCAATGTGGCTACCTTAGACAGATGACCACTACGTGAAGCTTTTTATTAAATCCTCTAATATGCATATATCCCGTAGGCATCGGTTTAAATGAATCAATTTAGAACAGATTATCGCTTTTGATTGTTTGATGAAATATATTTGTTTCAAAATTGAATACCTTCTAAACCATGTTCACTAAATGATTGCTTACGTATATTATTTAAGCATAAGGATTATAAAACAATGCTAACAAGAGCCATGTTGGACATGGCAAATCCTCCCCTCCCAATGGAAAGGATTTTGGATTAAAGGTGTCTATATGAAAGGGTCTAAATTCTATGAATAAGAGGGCTGTCATGATCCTGTATCGCTCACCTGAGCATCATTAACCTTTAAAAGCGGAAGTAAAAAAATGTCTCAATCAAGGTCAATCATAGGAATTTGGAAATGAGTTTGAAAAAGTGGACAAATAGTCCAAATTTATCGCTCTAGCTTAGAAAACAGAAACTTGTCATTGCCAGCCAAGGTGAACGTTGAAATCTGCATTCAAAACTGTACATATTATTTCATTGCTGTAGCTTCAAAGACAGTAGGTCATTAGGTCAAGGTCAGCCAAGATCAACATTGAAATCCGGAAGCAAAATTATTCATATAGTTTAAATTTCATTGATATCTAATCAGAAAGTAGGTCATTAGGTAAATGTCAGCCAATGTCAAAGTTGAATTATACAGGCAAAACTGTATCCAACTTTCATTGTTGTAGCTTCTATAACAGAAAGTAGAGTAGGTCAGTAGGTTAAGTTCAAGGTCACCCCAGGTCAAAGTTGAAATCTACATTCAAAACTATTCATACTGTTCATTTGTATAGTTTAAACAAGACTTTTCTATCATTTGACTGGGTGACCTAGCTTTTTACCCATGTGACTTTGTTTCAAATTTGACTTAGAAATTGTCAAGATTCTTACCTATTTTCATGGTTATTTGGCAGAAAAGGTGACCTCAAGGGTGTTGGCAAAGTTTTAATATGGTTTGTCCTTATGATCTCGTTTTTGGCCCATGAGACCTACTTTCGAACTTAACCTAGAAATCATTAAGAAAAACATTCTGACCGATTCAAATTTCCATGAAGATTGGGCATCAAATATGTCCTCTAGAATGTTTACAAGATTGTTCTATGAGTTGAATGTTCACATGGTTCTCTATTATTTGTGTTGGCTTGGTGACCATGTCTTGACCCCACGTGACCCAGTTTAAAACTCGACATTGATTTCATTAAAACATACATCCCGGCTGACTTTCATAATGGTTTGGTAGAAAATGTGGCTTCTGAGTGTTAACAAGTTTTTAAAATTTTATCTGACCTCCTGGCGACCTAGTTTTTGATCACACATGTTTCAGTTTAGAACTTGGCCTAGAGATCATAAAGACATCTATTTTTACAAATGTTGATGATGATGTGTCCTCTAGAGTGTAAACAAGGTTTCCTATTATTTTACCTGGTCACCTAGTTCTTGACTCCATGTGACCCAGTATCGAACGCATTCGAGATCTTATGGCGCAATCTTGTGATCTTTGGTGCCAGTTTGTTCAAGATTTCACAGGATATTTGACGTCTAGAGAGTTTACGAGGCTAAGTATTGGCAAGGTTTTTCTATTATTTGACCTGTTGACCTAGTTCATATCCCCATGCGACCCAGTTTTACACTTTAACTAAAGTTGATCATAACAAACATTCGTGTCACCTTTTATGATGATTCAGTAGAAAATATGGCGTATCAAGTGTTAACAATGTTTTTATACGATTTGACTCGGTGAGTAGTTCTTAATCCATGTGACCCAGTTTCCAATCCGACCTATGGTTCATCAAGACACAATAAATCTAACCAACCTTCATAATGATTGACTAGAAAATGAGGTTTCTATTGTTTTCCTATCATTTGACCTTGTGACCTACTTTGTGATTCAACATGACCCAGTTTCGACGTCGACCTAGAGTTAATCATGACAATCATTTCGACCAACTCTCAAGTTGATTAGGTAAAGAAATATGGCTTCTATGGTGTTTTCCTATTATTTGACCTGGTTATTCAGCTCTTGACTCAATGTGACCAATAATCGAACTAGTCCGAGATCATGTCGCCATATATCTTTTATTCAACTTTAGTCAAGATTGCACATACAATTTGGCCTGTACTGTAGAGTGTTAAAGTGTGGACAAAGGGCGGACGGACGACGGAGTGATTAGTTACACTAATAGCTTTACTCAGGTAAAAAAGGAACATTGAAAAGGAACATGCTGACAATATGCATATCTCCTCATGTTACAGAAATTTCCAAAGACGATTTGTCGAATTCCAGTGTGTGCTTACTGTGAAATAACACAGACATGATGAGTGCGAAATAGTACTCAAAGAGGAAAAAACTTCGTGAACAATCATTGATCATATGCGCATTTCCTCTTGTAAATAGAGCAATCTATGAAGTGTTATTGAAGTCTCGTTAGTGGTTCCTGAGAATTTGCCCGGACAAGAATCCACATAGAAATCTTTATACTGAAACATGCTTGCGCTCTCATAATCTAATTTTGTTTAGAACATTGCATAAAGGTTTATTGAGGCCCAGCTAGTGGTTGCTGAGAAATATCGCATGAGTGAAGGTGTATGAAAAAGTAATAAAAGGGCAATAGCTGGGTAAAAGTAGCAAAATGCTGCTGTAAGTGTACTGCAAACTACATTATGTCACCTTTTATGCAGTCACAGACAGTGGAGTGCTACAGTATGTATACTTCTAGTGGTCGATTGCTGTATTTCGCATTTTCATTGCAGATACTGCTACATTTTGTAGTTTGTCTCGGCAAAAGACAGAATTTGACTCCTTCTGAAGAATGTTATGTTCTGCAACCATTGAAATGTCGCACAACTTGTTATTTCAACTGTGAAAAATAATATACAATGTATACCATGTATCGAATCCATCGCAGTTCTGAATCCATAAAGCACAGTCCGCGTCGTCCGAGATGTCAACGTTGAGATGAGCTGTTAAAATGTAAAATATTACATCATCAACGAGTTCGTAAAACGTTTCGTTTGAAAATGCCACCGGTACCGTTTACATAAATATGGAATGTGTTGTTCATTAAATATATTCATCATTAATAAAACTGGACAGGTGCGTTTCTAAGATTAACGACGACATTACTGACCGTAACAGATGGGTAAAATCAATGCACTTTATTGATAAACACATAGTAGATATACCCAGAATTCGGACCTTCAATAAGTCGAGCACTTTACTCGGGCCTGTGCGACTTTGAGTAAAACACCTTTTCTTGACGTGGAAACTTCAATTACATAATCGATACTTAGAAGAGATTTCATATTGATGATTTGCCTGGAGATTATTTTCTCTTTCATGGTTTTATATTTCATGCTATAATTCATCATTACTATTGAAATACTTGTTCTTATAAAACGGCAGCGCATATGAAACAGGTAGCCTGACATAAATATGTTGATTCTGAACTATACCCATACTGCTGTCACTGTGTTATTGTGATCGAAACGTTAATTCCCCATGATCACTTTGAATTTACTGATAGAATCATCAATCATCAAGTAGATGCATCAATTGTAACTGTTCAGCTAAGAAAGTGTAAATTGCTAACAGTTATACAAAACAATTTTCACGGTAAGACATCTTTCTCGGGAATACAAAAGCTACGGGTAATTATAATATCTGACATGATCACTGGCCTTTAAACTTTCTGACTTGCAAACCATTGTAACCTCACACTGTTGCCGAATGGTGTTTGTTTAAGCCAAACTAACGGCCTGGCCCATTGTATGAGAAACGTTACAGTTTCTTGCGATCGAAAAAGATTACTTCCATGATGCATCAATTGTACAATGTAACTGTTCAGCTAAGAAAGTGTAAATTGCTAACAATTATACAAAACAGAGCTGAAAGAGTGCTTACAACCAGTTGAAAACAACCAATCGAATTCGCTGTACTTTTTTTCTAGTTCCGTTTTGTTTCTACAACCTTTATATAAAGACAAACGGTAAAACTTCCACACTTACAGTTGCAATTGTACTGGCAGCCCCGTGTCCTTAATTTCGGGCAGTTAGTCCAAGAATACCCATTCGGACGGTCGCTGGAAGTTGCCATAGTCTTTGGACCTATTACTGTTTTCATTCGTCACATCATACCTGAAATCTTGGTTATGATATAACGTTTGTATATTGACCATGTTGAATTTTTTTTTGGTGTAGATTTATTTGCATGTCTAGATAGGTGTTTATAGACTAATTTGCGCCAAAAGTAAGTGTTTCCTTCATGTGAACACAGTGGTACAGGCGCTCTTTCCTCAAAATATAACTAAAAAACGAGAGAAGTGTGCCGGCAACTATCTTAATACTGTGATTATAACAATTTTATTAAAGGTAATCATGACTTGTTAGTTCAATTTGGCGATAAAACGAATGCATAAGTCAAACAACGCAAGTTAGAATGTGTCTCCTTGAATTCCTTTAGGGCCATGCCTCAACATCCACCATCACCAATTTCCAAAATATCTACATGTCAGTTTTGTTTGTTGGCCCTCTGTGATACGTAGTATCACAGTTTTTCTTGTTACACACTGTGATCAACTGACAGTAACGTTTTCATTCAGTCCTAGTGACATAATTTTACAAATAAATACAAAACAATTATCGCATCTTATAAATAGAATCCGGACACATTTTATCATATATTTTGTAGGTTGTAAGTACATTTATACTGTCATCATGAAAATGACTTTTAAAAAATTCCGTTTTCGTTCGTGTCCTTCGGAATACCACCGTCGTGATCACGTGATCACTTCATTGATAAATGATACAACTGTCGATCGTAAGATGGACTGCATATTCAACGTCCTCCATTGACAACTTTTCCAGGAAAGATGTTTATGTAACTAATGTCCGGCTGTAAAATGTTCTCCGTGCTTCTCGATTTATAAAATCGTACGATTCCACCAACTTTTATAATCCGTACGGTCTCCGTACTATCGTAGCTTCTGGTCACATGCCTACGGGCCCCGTTCAACCTTTTGGAAAATGCAATTGTAGGATATCCGAATGGATATCGCAGACAAGACCTGCGGAGCTATGAAGGAGTTCTGACATACCTCATACGATGAACGTGTGGTCGTTCGGGGCCCGTACAATGTCCGCACGGTGTCAGTACGACAATAATAAACCAGTTTGGCGATATCTGAATTTTTTCAATTTTAGCTAAAATCGTCAAGGATGTCGTACGGAGCCAGAACGGTGAATGTAGCACGCAGGGCTCCTCGTGCGGACATCGCAAGTGACCCACCCAGGGTCAGTAGTATCGTACGAACATCGTACGTTGACCTTGGGACTCCCGTGCGATAGTCGTGCGAGCACCGGCAAGCTCTTTCGGGCCTTGCGTTGTTCCAAATCCGCACAGACATCATGCGATGTCCGTACGAGCTCTATCGGGCCCTTGCGAGCTGTTCCTGACTTCGAAAATGTCTACGAGCTCGACGAGAACTCGGGAGCTCAGTGAAACATTTTAACCGAGTCCCCGAGTCCTCTTCGAGATAAAAAAATCCGTAGGATACTCGCAAGAGTCAACGATGTCCGTACGGACTCCGTGCGATATTGCAAAATTTCGACTGAAAACCTACTTGTACGGAGCTCGTAGTGGTTATGTGGCCAGGGTATTAGCAACAACTGACTGTCCCTAGCAGCTAGAGACTTTTAGCAACAATGACTTCTTTATGAACCAGTGTCTTTCTTTAGCAACAATTCACTTCCTTAGGTAAGTGCACCGGTTCTCATGTGGGGCGATTTAGGGTAATAATGGATCTCATGTTTTGTTAAATGTTCGACGTATAATAATTATTGTGTTTATTTGTTCTAACTTGTTTTTGGTTTTATTTCTTTTTTTTGTTTTATCTTGACATTAGAAGCAAACTAAAAATATATGATATAAATTTTCCGTGATTTTTTTTTTATTTTATCGCAGATGTACCTGTACCCAGAAAATATCAGTGTACCGGGTACTACGGTGGTAAAATGTAAAATTAAGGTCTGAGAAAAAAAAACGCTGTGTCAAGTCAAAACCAAGCTGGAAAAAAGCAGAATGATCTCGACTGCGAGCACACAATTTACTTAGCGCGTCAGCGGTGAATGTATTATGGTAATGGAAACTTAACTAAACGTTAAAAGAAAACAAACGTAATATCATCATCCGAATGACCGATTTTAAATCTGATTTAAAACAATATTCAACATTATTTCTGTGTTGCATAGGGGGTCCGTCGGCTTTAAGACTAGATCCTGGCGTCTTTTCTCGGCAAATGACAACTTCCCAACTAGAAACATGAGTGAGAGAGGACAGCTTCTACACCATGAGGTCAGTGCCCAGTGTGCAAAACAAGCTGATATCCCACTTCCGGTTGACAGGCAAGTGAAACTTAGAAAAAACTTCTATACAAGCGTTATGTGTATTGCTCAATCCTGAATATTGATATTATATATTGTATTTGTAGATGCGTTAATATTATGAATAAATAACATTTAAACTAAGTGAAACTTGGTGCAGTGATTCGGACAGCGGTCTGGAAATGACTATAACAGCTATCACTTAATTAAATGTAGTATACTCGATATAAATTAAAGTCAGGAATAGGAGGTCCACAACCCCTCCCGCTTTGCAGGTGTGTACCTTGTCTAAATACTGTTGTAAATGGGACAATAACCCCGAGTTATCTCATCACGTAAATCATATCTACTTTAGACAGCCAACGGTAAACATTTGGCTTAAATCAATCATACTCATTTGAGAAGAAAGTGTTTTATTCGATATCAAGCAAAATACAAACTTAGATTGAATTTAAAGGGGGGAATTAAATGGTTTCATTTTAATCATTATATCAGAAAGGTTCAGTTTTGTAACTTGACAAATGCCTCTTTTATTTGCAGATCTATATAAAGTAAAAATACAAGCGTCAGACCTGCCATATTTAAAGCTTAAGTATTAAACGAGTTAAGATAATTCCTTCGATTAACACACGGCGGTCCTTTTCAAAGTCAATAAAATAATATAGTTTAACATGATTTATAAAAGTAATATATTGTCTTTTACATGCTGGCGATAACACGACGAACTTATTTCTCCTGCATTGTACCTGTGAAGATAATTGGTTTATGGTACCCATAAAGGATAGGTGATAAAGTGGTGGGAGTACGAAGAGTCGAAATGTGTGCCACAGTGCCAGTGACTGTCAAACAACCGTTTCTCGTTACATGTATGTACAAAATGACATAAAAATCAGGTTCCGTGATATATGTGAGCTTTTTTAACCATAGAGCAATGGAATTATCACAAGCTTTTGTTGATGAAGGTACGATAAAGTTACAGTCTGTTTAAAGAAAAAGTACAAGGCAGAATCTTACTGTTTGCTTCTATTTCGCTTTTACTACCTGTTTTTGTTGCGTACATGTTGTGCATTATCAAAAACACCTCGTTGCATTATCTGTTTGCGTTGAGTCATAAAATAGTGCAAACATCTCAAAAAAATAGTTCGTTAAAAATCTTATTTGTAAAGGAGACAGCCACGTTTCCGATCATGATATAATTTAAAAAGTTCCAGTATTATACAACAAGAATGCTTCTGAAGGGGATTAGAACAAGTTAACAGTGGACAAAGAAGATACTGAAGAAGTCGTAGAGGGTTAACGTATAAATATAATTATGGTGGCCGGCGGAGGATGTCGGGATCTCAGAGAAGAATTCAGGATTACAAAATTTGGACTGCAACATGAAAATTCATCGCTTTTTGTTACACCACAGGTATAGCCAATTAAATCGAATGTACGTTAAGTTAATTAACTTACTTTCCAACTCCTATTGCCCAAGTTTACTTTTCTTTTAAAAGAACGTGAGAGAAAAATGTAGATTCAGTTGATTTTTAGCGATTTTTTAGTACAAATAATTGATGTAAGAAATTTTTTCTTCCAGTGTTTCAAACACAAAGTCTACATTATGTGGACGGTGTTTTGGGTGCTATTCTATCTCACTATGGTGGGTTTAGACATTTACTATAACAAGGATATCGGTGGTGAATACTTCATCTACCTGACAAACTGGTCCTACTTGCTTCAAACTGTGCACGTGCTCCTGGATTTTGGTGTTACCATCTTTCGTCATTTCAAAAGAAAAGAACTGCGAGATGGTAAGTTAAAGAACTTAATGTATTAGCAATGATGGAGATTATACTACTAGGAACGATAATAATAATAAGAAGAAGAAGTTATTTTAATTTCGGCTACAATAATTTAAAAAATTCGCTAGGACACAGGTGTGTCGTCCCATAGGAACATTACTGTGATATGTAAGTTATGGGTATCTTTCTTTTTTGTAGACAAGGTGTTTAAACTTTCGTTTAATATCAAATGCGCTGTAGCGTTAAAACTTGTTTACTCCCAAACGATAATATTTAATACTGTGTTATAATGTTTAAAATCCTATCTAAGTAATGCCGACTTTACATTAAAGTACGATAGCCACAGATATATTTAAGGACAAAAGTTCTGTCCGGTTTAAAATTGTTTAATTAAATTTTAATTGTACATTGCTTTTAATTTTTTATTTGCAAATTTATGTTTTGAGACTACTTGCTACATTACAAGGTGTAAAGAATTTTATACAAAAGCATTCAATCAACAGTGACGGCATGAACCATGAATTTCACATTTATCTAAATATTTTGTACATAAAGCTTATAATCACAAAAATTTCAAGTGATTTTTGTTACCAAAGGATAGTCCCATTGAAAGACGTAAACATTTAGACAAATACTCAACATATGTTGTTATTACAAAGCTTTCAAAATGGAAAAAATTACGCGTTTTATGTCGGCTGGAGGACAGTGAGCATACAACACATGTTGCACGTGCGTTAAACGCCCACGAACCTTCTATTCGACGTCACGAACATTGAAAATGTGTTAATTGACTCGAAAATGATGAAAGTTTTATGCTTTTCTAATTATGAACAAAACGTCCATTTTCAGTTTTTGTATTTCTTTAATTATACCGGACAGTACTTTTGTCCTTAAGTATAGAATTGAAATTTACCATTCCCACGACTAGAACAAGATTATAGTATTAACACTGGTAAATAATGCAAGTGGACCGGATAACGCATTACTCCAGATGTCAATTATAAGGAACACAAACAATATTATAGAAAAGGAAACAATGCATTTTGCTATAGATTTTGTTATCATTACGGTTGTATAACGTGAACAGCCGAAACCGTATTTCATACTGTATAGTTTTATAATTACAAAATGTATTGCCGTACCAACAAAGTAAAAGCAGCGGCTCCACCTTCCCCCATCTGAGTGTATACTTCTATGCGCATTATTTCATGTATTCAAGAGAATTGTAAACTCTGGCCATCTTTCTGTCATTGGTGTTTGAGGTACCTGATATATAAATTTCAGTGAGTTAAGCGTGACCTAATCCTGTTGCACAGGCCTGTTTGACGCAAAATATGTACATTGTATTTCCTCAGTATTTCATTTCTTATCGTTCTTTTTCAGGTTTGGCATTGGGAACGCCATGGTACATCAAAATGCTTTGGATCTTCTTCAATGTAAACAATGCCATATCTTTACTAGTCACGGTGATATACTACGCCCTTCTTGAGCCAGGTAATTTTAACATATATGTAGCCTTTTATATGCGACTAGCCTCATAATGGAGTACGACACATGAATGTAGGCAGTATAATTAGGGTATGTACCGATGAGTTATTGTGTCGATGAATTCCATGCTATTCTTATACTGGGAGAAACATATTTTAACGAGACAGAGTACAAATAAGATGTGTCAACATCTTTTTTCAGATACCCGAGAAAATTATTTAAACATTGTTAATATAGCATTAAATTTGAAGCAGTTTTATGAACACATATAGTACAAGCTTCAAACATATATTCAGGTCATATATTGTTTGTTGTTTGGAGCAAAGAGAATATAAAAGCGTCTCATTGTGAAAGTATGTTTGGATTAAGACTGCTAACGTACGCTGGCATATCACGCATCTATGTTTTGTTTCTCTTTTACGTATGCTACACAAAACAATTCTTGGTCAGACTACACTTAGTTTTGCTTCATACAAGTGGATAGTTTGTCAAGCGGACCGGATGAATTCCCTCCATTACAGGTCAATGTCACAGTGATCTTCAAACTACTATGATAGTCATCTTATGTTTTTGGTCCACATAGCTGATTGCACCAACAGCTTGTAGTTAGGTTTATCATACAGCAAACTGTGATATTTGGTACATACAATGATCATGCAAAGTTGCACTATCAAGACAAGGAAGTAATCTTGTAGCACGCCGTGTGTGGAGTGTCCAAAATGTAGATAGGTTTTCCAGATATATATATTCAGTTAATGGCATTACTGGCGGTATTTAGCACATTCAAAATGCATGAGGACCACGATGGCCTTATCGCTCTTTAAAACAAATAAACAGGTCAAAGGGTCATAATCAATGGTATTCGTAGGAATTTTTTAAAACAGCTTGAAAAACTGCATTTATAGCTAAAATTCCATCTCTCTAGCTTGAAAAACAAAAACTAGACATAAGGTCATGGTTAGCCAAGATCAGAGTTGAAATCTGCATTAAGAACTGTATGATTATGTGGTTCAAAATTCATTGCTGTAGCTTCAAACAACATGAAAGTGGGTCAGGCTCAAGGTCAATCAATGTCAAAGTTGAAATATATCTGCAAAACTGTATATTATTATTAGTATGCGGTGCAAGTTTCATTGATGTAGTTACAAATATAGAGAATAGGTCAAGTCAAGTTCAGCCAAGATCGAAGATGAAATCTATATGCAACACTGTATATGTGGTCCAAATTTTAATGATGTAGCATTAAAAACAAGAAAGTATGTCAGTAGGTCAAGATCAGCCGCTGTCGAAGTTGGTGATCATTTTTGACCCCACAGGCAAGATTTGAACAAGCTTGATAGAGGTCCACTAAACAATGCTACACACAGAATATCTACGCTCTAGAGGTTGTTGATTTGAAGAAGAAGATTTTTCCTATGTAAGTCTATGTGAAAAACAGTGAGCCCCTGGGTGTTATCAATTTTGACTCCAGTGGTATGATTTCAACAAACTTGGTAGAGGTCCGTTAAACAATGCTACATAACAAATATATAAGCTCTAACCCTTGTGGATTCGGGGAACATTTTTTCCTTTATAAGTCTATGTAAGTAAAGTGATCCCCCAGGCGAGGTAATTTTGACACAAGGGGCATGGTAGAGACCAGCTAAGTCCAAACATCTAAGCTCTAGGCATGGCGGTTTTTGGAGAAAAAAGATTGTTAACGTTTTTCCTTTCGGTTGCCATAGGTACCATGAGCGCATGTGAGTTTGAAAGACCACTACGTGCTCGATTGAGCTAAAAGATTAACAGGAACATTTAAATTGTGAAAATTTGTAACGACTGATTCAAACACATCTCTACATTTGTGTTTTCTCTGCAATAAATTGTCAATGTCTGGTCACTATACATATATAGACTAATGATGAGGTCAATATATAGTTTTGCGGACCTGTTAAAAAGTTATATTGACCGAGGACGAAGTCCGAGGTCAGTATAATTTTTTCACAGGTCCGCACAACTATAGATATACCGAATCATTAGTCTAAAATTATTGTATCGTTTTTCTCATAAAAAGTAGTGAAAATACGCGAAAATATAACAGAAATGACGTCTTGAAATCTGTGCATGTCTACTCATTATTTCAAGGACTGCACGTACTTTTGCGGACACGGCTCGTGGGCGCTACATGTATCGGTCAAATAGGATTAAATATTTATGATATTATATGATATTACAATATGTCATATTGCTCTATTACAGACTTCACCCATGGCAGTATCAACAAACACTTGCTCAATACAGTCTACACATTGCTGCATTTGGCCTTCTGTGCAAAACCAGTGCAAATTCTACACATTTACCAACCTATGATATTTGCACTTCTTTACCTTGTGTTTTCCATTATATACCATGCCCTTGGGTACGCGCCAATCTATTCGATTTTAGACTGGAGCGAGCCAGGACAGACTTCCCTGCTCGTTTGCCTTTTGTTATTTTTAGGTATTCCTATAACACATTTGGTCTGCTTCTCTCTGTATACACTTCGACAATACGCCAGCTTAAAATGTCAGTGTTTCGGTGAGAAGAATTCCGAAAATGGACAAATGAAGAGAGAAATAACAACGCGTGATGTAGAGCTTCAGGAGACAACAACGATATCTAGAGCATGAATTACGAGTAAACTTTAATTATTTGACAAAGCTTTGTTTGTATTTTGCGTTCTTTATCATCTGTGATAATTAGAGAGAATATGTGCGCTTTATTCGGTTTGTACTTTTGTTTGTTACACTAAGTTGCGCGCTGAATGAGCCACAAAACAGACATTCAGTATTGGTATCTATTTCCTAATGTGGCATATTACTGCCACACGTTATTTAACTGACTTTCGTGTTAAATTATCTAGATAACTACTTAATATCTGTGATATACTAATGATAAAATGTAACAATGAAATAATAAGGAAACGTGCAGACAATTTCGTTTTCACATGCGGGGATCACGCTGTTGGACGCCAAGTCTCCGATCACGTGACTACAGCAATTCTTCTTGAAATCCGGAATTAAAGTGCTTCTAGGGATCAAATCTCAATTCGTATCCATCTTCCGGAAGGAATTAATTCCGAGAACTAAACAAGTTTAATCGAACGCTTTAGACGTGCTTCTCGCAATCAATTCCCAATTCGTACCTGTCTAAAATACGTTACCTGTTCGGCACGCAGTGTGTTTCCATTAGATACTCTAGGTCATTTGTATAAGCACGATTGTCGATGCAAAAGTAAAGTAACTCAGACAGTACTGTGTGCGTTTGCTGCTGGTTGGTATAGAAATTGTGCTCTTTTGTTATATTTGCGAATAAACTAGATATTTCGTCCAAAGTTTGTTAGTTATGTGAAAATACTCCAACACCATGATGTGTAAATGATTGGCAAAATGTTTGACGTTAGTGAATTTATTTGATCTGGATTCCAATTTTGAAAAAAAGATAGTTTAGTTTTCTTTTAACAACGTACAAGAAAATAATGTAATTTCCAGCCCCATGGTAACCTTGGTGACCCTTCAACAGCCCAAACATTGCCAACATACATATATTTCAATATACAAGAAAGTATTAAATTTATAACCAACATGCTTGACATGTTTGAATTTGATCAGATATATCAAGCTTTAATACTATAGACATAGTCACAAATAATGTGTTTGGCAGTTTTATTCCGCCCTATATGTAAATAAGGCACTGACGAAGTACTTGACCTGATTTATGTTTTATCACCTCCAGTTCTGCTGTTGGTATTTTAAATGCATATGCAATTTAGGGCGAAACTTATAATAGGCCCATCAAGAGTTTGTGTTTTACTATTTGCTGTATGACACTAAACAAATACATCTACTTTTTATCAAGATTTCCTTTGATTTGCCCACGATTTAGCTTTACAGAATAGTATCTTTATTTACTCTAACCAAGTACAAAATGGTACAAGATTA